>CM023359.1:24187908-24335367 GCA_013282895.1 Eriosoma lanigerum
AAGCGGGTATGAGGTATGACATCCTCTTAAGAGGACGTTATACCCACATAACCTACATATTTTTCTATAATGTTTACTCTGTCTATCTAATGGGGAATATAGCAAATCACAGGAACGCAGAACATTAATTGTGACGTTTAGGTTGAACTTAGAATTTCTCGCAAAGAAGTTACAACGTGTTAAAAAAATAAAATTTAATACACTATAACTTCTTTATCGCAGGTGATATTTTACAAAACGGATATGACATTCCCTCCAAAATATTCTTCTCTATAAATTTTCTAATAGACGTTTTTACTTTAAGTTCAACCTAAATGCCACAATTAATATTCTGCGTTGCTGTGATTTTACTATATTACCGTTAGATAGTCGACAACAGAGCACACGGGTATAACGTCCTTTTAACAGACATAAATAGCGAATAATCTCCATTATGATCTATACTTCTATATTTAGTATTTTCTATACCATAATATAAAATATAATATATAAAATAACACGATATGCCATATCCTTATTATTTTAATCAATGGTAATTTCTGTCACCTATTGGATCGTAGTTAGCAAGGCTGTATTTTATGTGGGAGGGGTTTAGAGGTTCGTAGCCATTTTTCGTACCCTCCGAAATTTCATTTTTTTTTTTTTTTACTTTCAGAAAAATTGTATTATATTTTTAATTTATTAATTAATTATTAAAACAGTAAAACGAACCCTCTTCTTCGAAAATTGAGTTTGGCTACGGCCTTGATGGACGATGTTTTGAATATTGAAATAGACGACAATGAATCTTTTTTAAACAAATTTATTGATGATATGGACATAAAGTATTTTACTATTAATTATTATGAATTATGAGTTTTGAGGAATTATTATAATATATATTCGTACAAGATACAACCATTAATTATGATATAAATACAGGTATTGGATTCATAGAAACCAGTCGTCGTAAATGTACCTACCAAGACTTACATAATATAGGTATACTAATATTATATATTTATATAATACCTATAAATTATAATAATTTTATGTTATAATTTTCTGCATTATCACATCATATAGCGAACTTTAAATGCTAGTCATATCTTCAAAATTCTTAGAAATTGAATAAGTAATTTGAACAAATCATAATTTATGATTTATATAGAATTATAATACTACAGACTTGAATAATATAGTTTATCTCTATACCGTGTTTCCAAAATATCATCTCGGATCATTGAACCTTCTTCTAATTGATAATAATTGATTTACAATATTGTTAATTATATTTCTACAACAAATATGTCGACAAATAAATATATTTTATAAACAATTATTAATTATTACATTGTTTATTATAGGACTCCATTTTTTTTTTTATTTTATTATTGAAATTTTATAACTTAATACATTATATTAATTCAATTATTGGTATACTGCTTTAAATGCTTAAATCATAATACCATATACTATGGATGGAGCTACTTAAACTAATGTTTTTTAAATTATTATTACGCGTGCGCAATAAACAACGCATGTGTAATATAATATAAACTCTGTGAGTTTGTAGTAATAAAATATAAATGTGATAAATATGCGACGAGGTGCAAGTATGCAGGCATGATTTCTATACCTATTAGAATTGTGTATTGATGTGCTCTGATTGGCCTATATTTTTATGTCGGCAATTTTAAATGTATAAAATCAATAAATAATATAAAGGTTTACCTGTTATAGGTAAGTACTAATTATAATCTATAAGTAACACGATATATAATATAAATAGCATTTAACTATAATAAAAAAAATCAGTTTATAATTAAATGTATTACTGTTCATTGTTCAATACAAATACAAATATATTACAATAATTATTATTGTATAATATTAATAGGTAACTGCACGTGTTTGACACTCATCCTTTGCTCCATTGCTTCACTCCACAGATCGAAAATTAACTCTTTGTTTTGCAAAATTATCTCGTTTGAAAAAAAAAATCACCGAGTACATGGACCTAAACATTAATCATAACGTATTCGCATCTGATATATAAAAAAATAATTATATAATTTTAAATACACAGTCGTCTCCATTATAATATAAACACATACGTCATGTAAATATTAATTTTTCGAAATTGGCGCTAAAAAATTAGACCAATCAAAACATCGCCGTTCACAACTCTCATAGGAATAGAAATCATGCAATATGCGGGAGTAGTCGATAAGGTACGAGGTGTGACGAGGTTCCACACGCATACGCTGTAAAATATTTTGCAACCAAAATCGCAGATAATATCGTGGTCAATTTTATTATATGGATTTAATAAGAGGAGCTCCTTAGATCACATACTATGGATGAATTTTGGGTATGGTTTTATCGATAGTATAAGATCTAAGGTATACTGTATAAAATATATATAGAGAATAAATAAATTAAAACAGACTACATAATATTATGTTAGGTCAGTGATTCTCAACCGGGTGACATATTCTTAGGTAGACGTGACAAGAAATATATTAGATGAAAGGGTGACCTAATATTTAATACTTGTGGATAAGGGTGAGACAAATCGAAAAAACGTCGAGAACCACCGTATTAGATACATCAAATAAGTTGAACAAAGCAACAAAAAGACATAAAATAAAAGGAACAAATAATAATAATAAAATTAATTTACTCAATTTAACTACATTAAATTAAAAAACCAACTAATAACATATAATTATGTGTGGATACAATTATGGGAAGAATAGTGGAAATGGAACATTGGAATAATTGATAGAGCTTATCGATGTGAGTATATGACTGGGACGTTATATACTCAATGATGTACTGGAATAGTGTACATATTTGAGTGTCCATGCTCTGAGCATAAAAATATAATGTATTGGAACCTGGAAGTCACAACTCACAGCGCATTTTCTGATGTATAAGGGAGAATTATTGAAACCTAACTTGTATGCATATAGTAGAGAAGGCGATTATGACCAAGACGCAGCCTAATAAATAACATAATAGATGCGATCTCGATAGGTTCATATTATGAAAAAGTACCTTAAGGGGATTGGAACTACTTTTCTGTTTTTTATAAGCGCGAGTACGAGTACTATGACAAGTATTTGAAGAGGACAGCCAATCTAGCTTCCACATATCAAGGATTGATTTTCTCAATTGTTGTACTAAATCAGAAGAGGTAATTTATTATCACGGATACACTTTTTATAAAGAACTTGATTCGGAGGTCAGATTTTTTGGTACCATCGATTCCTGTATGAGTTGGAATTCATAAAAAACGAATTATATATACTCACTTTATAAGAGAATAGATAGAATTCTAAATGTTTTCCTTCTTTGTTATCTACTTCTTCAAATACAAACAAAGTTTGCAATTTGAGTTAGGTTATACTTATATATTAAATCTACGCGGGTCGGAAAATATTTCGTCGTATTTTATTATCGCCGTATTTTTCAAAACATTGAATATATTTATATTTATTATAATAGAATTATTGTTTCTATCATATATTCAATATAGGCAATTATTTATAACGTATTATCTTTTTATAATAGAAACACATTAAAATATTTAAAGTAGAGATTTTCGTTTCAATGTTCAATGTTATGAACAAAATAACATTTTTAATTATATCATATAAAATGTATCACAGAGGGTATATATGAATGTTTTATTTAATAGTTTATAAATGTTATACGATATTATACGATTTTTTCAAGTGCATGAAATTAAAATATTAACTTAAGGTTTAAGTATACCTATAACTTATATCTATCGATCAATGTGTATAATTAACATTTAACAGACATATGTTAGGATGTTATATAAACAATTTTAAAAAATCGAAGTTTTCTATATATTTTTTAACAAACGTCGTCCAGCTAAAATTCTTAAGAATTAATTGTATTAATTTTCTTTAGAAAAATGAACTGCAGTAAAATAAAACGTTGGTATCGTATCGAGCAAGCAATATTTTAATAATATTACCTATGGGTACATAATTATAAAATATCTTAAGCATGAATATAATAATTAATATTATTAGTATTACTGTAAACCCAGATATCTATATTCTAGCAGTTGACGGTAATTATTCTAGTTTCCAGTTTAAACGAGAATCGTTAAGTTTCCTTCTTCGGTTTTTATTATTACTTTTTTTTCAAATTCATATCCACGTTATTAGAATCGCACATTAATTAGTTGAATATATTATAAATTAATATAATGTGTGTGTGTGTGTAGTTTTTGTACAGTCAGAACACCGTATAATGTCATAGAAATATTATACAGGCCGTCGTCTTAATGACTACAGTTAAAATGATTAACATAACGCGGGTATACATTTCCCACGTACAAAAATATTATAACAGTATTTATTTCAGAGGCACGATGTTATTTTACTAATGAAATTCTTCGATAATTTTTCAAATTCTCGCGGATAGGCCGTCATCGAGCGATGGCGAAGGGGAATGATCATATAAATATATTATAATAAGTAAAAAATAAACAAAAACCTAAATGGAAATGAAATAAATTCTATATCGACACGATAAGTCGATATAAAGTCGGTAGCAGGGGTGATCCAAACTTTTTTTATTTTTAAGGTATGTAAGTATCTACCAAAACTATTATTATTGATTGAAATTTTAAAAAATATCATTAAACGAATTCAATCATTTTTTTAAATGATGTTTTAAAATTGCGGAATATAAATCAACGTGTGTCATATTTTTAATTTATAGGTACATATAGTTGTACAAAATTGAAATTCTAATAATCGACTGGAAATCTTCTGCGATCAAATGTATGGTTTTTGCTTCTGACCTCAATGTCCTATATGTAAAAATAATAATATATAATGTCCTACCGAACTCGAAACGTATTATTATACGTTTTTTAACGTTTTTATTTTCATCGTACACGCGCTGTATAGTAATAATATGATATTTTGTGTATAAAATCGTTTGAAAATATTGTACGCAGCCGCTCCTTTCGTGTTCTGTATACAACAGCAAAATAATAATAACACATTTGTATTTTAGTACTTAAAATTAAAATATTTATGGTAAATTGGGAATGCGAAGGGCACGTAGACAGTATGAAATAATAATAATTGTTATTTGTTACGTTACAATAATAATATCTATATACCTGACCAAAATGAAAGTATAGGTACAATTTTGTACTTAAAATTATAATTTCGATACCAGCTTGTCTTACAATAAAAATGTAGTATCTATCTATCTAATGACTAATACAAAAAAAATACAGCAACGCAATACTCAAATTGTGGCGTTTAAATAATTTAAAAAGAATTACCAAATTTTAATTTAATTTTCGTCTAACAAAAAATGTATAGAGTATTAAGTTTTTTATTAATTTTAAAATGCTATTGCTTCTTTGTCAGACGATATATAATATATAAAATTAATATGACAATATCTCTATAATATGCTTATCTTTAAATTGCCTAATAGAAGTTTTTCTCCAAAGTTCAACCTAAACATTACAATTTATTAATTTAAATTCTGAGTTGCTGTGATTTTGCTATATGCCAATATTCCTTTCTTAAAACTTAAATCTAAATGTTCCGTCTGATATGATTGCACTTTTTTATTATTGTATAGTCCATGTACTTCGTTTAACAAGGGGTGTCAGTAAATAAATTCCCTTGTTAATTTGTATTTAAATAATCATCCAAACCCGGTCTGTTAATACATCTTGTATTGTATTATTGAAAATATTCAATGGAATTTAAAATTTATATCACTAATAAAATTCTAGTCCTTAAAATAATGATTATATTTTAATCAATTAAACGATTTTTACTAAATTTAATAATTTTTAAAATAATTAAATGATAGATACATTATTTACACTATATTATAATTTTTAAAAATTATTTCGACGAATAAATATTATGTTTTCTGCCAGTTGTACATTTTTGCAAGGATTTCGTACGCTACACATATATAATTTATATTCTAATGAACATTTAAAACTACCGAATCATTTAATCGATTTTGAGCTTTAAACTATTGCAGTTTTATAATCATATATAGTGCAACGAAGAAGGATATTTTGGTAACACAAAGGTGCCCGAATACGGAATAATAAGGTACGTATTAGAAGAATTTTTATAAGTGCGTATATTATACTCGTATTTAATGTGATTAGTGAGCGCCTGAGCGATTTCTCTCGGATTTCGAAATTTTTCAAAAATGTTCACGGAATCACATTAATATTACGATTATATTATATTATGATTATTATTTATTATTTTTTTATTTAATATAAGCCGCGGAAACTACGGTCATTGACTTTATAATTATATTATTTACAAATTAGAATTTTACAATTTTAAAAACAGAGGTGTATGTTTTAATATTTCAAATAGGTTTTCTAGTGAAAAAGGATTCGACCTCTGCTAGATTGAATGATATCTTGAATATAATTGTGTTTATTATATATTATTTTATAGTATGCAAAATGAAAAAATTATCATATTCATATAAAAATATTGTTCATGTAATCGTCTGGACGATTTGGTTGCTGTGTAATATTTATTTTATAGTGTTATATTGTTATATTGTTATCGATTTTAACCAACCTCATTTGACTATGTTTTATTTGCATTGGAATATATTATACATATCACACGTATTGAAATGACCTCACTGACTGCGTTAAGACTATGTGGAATTGTTTTGTTTCTCATTCTCTCTCACTGGCGTTTGTGTGTCAGAAATTCTTCTACGAGTGTGCATACACGCTTATAATTATATATTATATATTTAATATTATTAAATATTACCTAATTTATATATACAGGGCGTCCTAGATCTATTTACTAATTGCAATATGTCCGCGAAAATTAAAATTTTTGAATGCAGTTTTTTTCAAATTATTATTTAGGTGACGGACTATAATACTACTTTTATTACTTGTTTATAAAAAGACAACTCATAAAAAAAATAATAATATATTTTTTATTATTTTCTAAGTTATGTAAAGTTTGAAGATTGCCATTTTAAAGAGTATATTTATATAAAAATTTTGACGTGTCGATCTCTTAATTCAGTCAATATTTCGATTTTTAGGAATTTTTTTTAGTTATTGGAAAATTCATATTTCTGACGTCATTATTAAAGGGTATATATTTAATATAGTCTGTGATTGTATCGTGAAATACAAAATTCATATTATCAATATTATGATAAGTGTAACAATTTTTAAATTGATAATAATTTTTCTATAATAATTGATTACCACGAATTAAGATACTATCTTAATTCATGTTGATAACTAAGAAACTCTACAAGACTACAACAACTGTTTGTATTTCAAACCGTGGTAAGCATTAAGATCGTCCATGATGATATTTATAACACAAATTTTACGTGCCATGATACTAAAATATTAAATTATAAAAAATAATGATTATCTTAAAATTTTACATTACTTAAAAAATAAAGATTTGATTTTATTGTTTTTTTTTTTTATGAAACGTCTTTTTAAAATACGTAATAAAAGTAATATTATAGTCCGTTACCTATATAATAATTTGAAAAAAACTGCATTCAAAAATTTTAATTTTTCGCGGAGATATTACAATTAGTAAATAGATTTGAGACACTCTGTATATTTATATACCTATAAATTACAATAATAATTCGTATATACTTCTTATTGTGACGCTATATTGTTTTACTTATAATAATATAACGTCTATTATAGTATAAACGACCAAATCCGTGACGTTTGTCGAAAATATAACAATCTAGATCTGCGTTTTATAAGATGAGAAAACTGTAAAACGATAAGATTTTTTTCTTTTGGAAAATTCATAATATATGTAATAATAATAAAACATTTATTAATACATTAATACATTGATACATTAATATATAACATTGAAATTTCACTGCAATCGTATGAGACAGAGAGCGTTCATTAAAAGTATCAGTAATGTTGATGTGGGTATATATATATAGAATGTGGAATATAACGCGTATGTTAAATTTTTAACGAATATATTTTCTAAACTTCAATTTTTTATGTTAACCCATATACAAATAATTAGCCAACGTTGTAATTTTTATAAAAAATATTAATTGATGATCGAAAAACACCGTCAGAAAGTACTTTTTTGAACGCCCTGTATAAAGGTTATATATTATATAGCTGGTATAGTTACTTATGTACAGTTCAGCAGCGTCGACGACGCCGCTAACCGTGGCTTTCCGCAATATTTTCCGTTTGCGCGCAATGACGTCTGTCCGCGCAGCAAATGAATTGTGTTATTTTAAAATGAATAATAATTACGTCGTTGCCGTCGCTCGCATATACGTTTATAATTGATATTATGTAAATCGGTTTTATTATAATATGAGAAAAAAACAAAGTACAATCGCATATATCGTTTATAGAATATATAAAGTCGACAACGGATTTAATTAATTTTGTTTTCGTAAACATAAAATATATAATATTATTATTTTATACGCACTATATTCAGTAATATAATACCTATTTTTTCGACATAATAATATGTGAATTGATTTAAAGACCTATATAATATAATATATATAAGTTTTCTGACTTCTATTCGCTGATCTTGTCTCGTCTATATATTCATATCAAACATCAGTGTTATATTATATATAATTATTGTAAATTGCGATTCGATAATTTCAAAACGCTACTTCAGCCGTGTCAATTTACATGAAATATTAATTTCAATGAATTTTCTCGCATTATATTATTCAAATGTGTCGATATTTCATTGAGTTGACTATAGTCAACATATTATTATATACATGTCTATATACATATAGTAATTTTATACGAAATTATAATTATTATATATATATATATATCATATCGTTATGGTTAGAGTTTCAAGAATAATTTTGTCCATGAAACATTTTCCGAATTTATATGTAAAATATTGAGTTATGAATTGTGAGTACTTATTAATACATTTGTTAATATAGGTAAAGTACAATAATTTATTAAAATGTATTTTTTTTTTAATCTTTTTTTTTATAGTCATCAATTGTTATAAAATTAAATAAATACAACTTTGTTCAAAAACATGAGTGTTTCAAATAATATAATATAATATAATATAACCTATAGAAGTCCTCGAAATTCTATATTTTTATTCGTCTTTTATAAAATTTTTAAGAATCTAACATGCACTACAATAAAAAAAAAGAAGCTAACTCGTTGTAAAACATATAAACGAGAACGTTGTTCATATAATTTTTTCATTCTTCACGATTGACACAAAACACATTATAGCATATTTACATCATCAGATCACCAACACTATAAGATATAAATTATAATATACTATAATATGATTTATACACATAATAATCAATGTTACCACAAAACTTATTAAAAACTAAGGTCGAAACATAGGTAAGTACCAGTGTACCACAGTCTGAAAATTCGATCAGTTATTGCGATAAAAATGACAATTTTTTATATTTTACCTTCAACAGATCTAGACTATAAATATCAATTTTAATAGTCATCAGTTTTTTAACGAATTGACGTATAATGTTTGTTTTTCTAATTCTATATGCTTGTACACATAGCACCATTGATTACAGAATAGACTATAATAGTATATTCTATAATCAATGGTAACACGTATAGGTAATTTATCGAATAAATATAAAATGTATGTTATTTTTATATTAAAAAGTACTATACTTTATATTGATTTGTTGTTGAAAAGTGAATATTTTATTTACTAATTTTAATTAATATTGTCAATTGACTAACACTTAATAATTTCAGTTATCTATAAATATAATTAACTTAACTAATTATACGTTTAAATATAACTTATCAACGGTAGATCATTGTTATACCACCATATATGCGTATATAAATATAAAATTACTATTTTTTTTTATGTAAACACCTAAGTAAGTATTAAGCAGGTCGCTGATAAAGTGATAGCTATTGATAATAATAGTAATAATAGTAGTAACCATATAATACTCGTATGCTTATTATTACTATTTACTTGTATTGAATATATATATATATATATATAATATTAATATAACTATGATTATAATTTATAATATAGGTAAATGGAATAATACTAATAAATCTGTGATTATATGAGTTATTCAATTATAGTAACCACTAATGTCATAAATACCTACACAACATTATTGAGTGTTTATAAACTAAGGACCCAAAGAGATCTTAAGGCGGATTCACACTTCAGCTTTTAACGTGTAACTTTTAAACGTTCACTAATCAAAGCCTATAAATAACAAATATTGATAAAAATACAAATTTATTATATAAAACGCTGGCTATGAATTCAAAAGTTTAAATAATTCAACTTTTAATAATAACATTGAGCGTTATAACGATTGTCGCAGTCGTCAATCAAAATATTGTTGAAATTTGATTCATACTGTTTAGATTGGAATTGGAAAAGTTAAATTTTTTTGTATAAACGCAATACGCTGAAGTGTGAATCCGTTTTACTCATAACATTGTACCAATGAATAAAAATTAATTCTTTGAAACGCGTTTCCATGAATCAAATTTAATTATTGACCGATTATAATTGGTTAACAAAAGTTGAATCAAATCTGAAGTGGAGAATCTATTATTAAAATAATCCTGGGTTTTGTAAGACAATATAAGTAGGAACTGAAATACTGAATAATATAATAATAAGTGAAAACCATAAATATTCCATTTGAAAGTTAAAATCTATTTGTACATTAATTTATTATTTATTTACAATATTTATATCTACCTGTATAATTACCAACTGGTTATTTTAGTTTTACTTCACTCAGTCACTCTATAAATATTAGTAAATTAAATTAAATATTAATTAAAAAGCAATCATTTATGTTTATCACAAATGTTTTTATTTTTGAATGCAAGATCGAAATAATAATTAGGTACTTTAAGAATAAGATTAAACATAATATTTATATTATAGTGATTATTACTTAATTTATAATGTTATTCCTAAAATAAATAAATAATGATATTTTACAAGTTTCAGGATGTATTATGACATTTAATGTATAAGAGATTTAAAATTACTTCATTTATTATTTCAAAGAACAAAATATTTTGTTAATATAGTTGTTAGATTTTATTCTTCTAAATTATAAAGTAGGCATATATTTATTCTGAATAATATTCTATAAATTAAAATAATGGTGTATTGTAACTATTTATTAGTTATTACGTCTTTATTAGTATTTACATTATTCAATTTCACAACAATTATTTTGGAGATCTAGTGTCTTATTTGTATGTACCTAATATACCTAATTTTAAATCAAAATAATTTTAATTAATTTAGGAATTTGTATGTTAGTTTATTCGTATTTTTAATAAAATTATAACAATATTGTGGATTACTTTTGGATTATTATTTATCTATATATCAATGTTGAATATATTATAGACCTCTTATTTTATGATCCACTTGTTTGTTATGTTGTTTGAAATACATCACAATTAAAGTTTATTTGTTGTTGTTATCGATAATCAAGTAAATAATGTATAGGAGTATATTATACTAAATATATACAATATTAGATACATTAGGCACTATAAATATAATATTAGTAGTAAAACTAATAAAATTATTAAAAATATACTTAGTATTTTTATTTTTCGTGAAAGAAGGTTAGGTAGTTAATTTAGCTAATTTTTTGTATTTGTTTTTTATTAATTTTGATATTATCTATTAATTTAGAAATATTATAAGAGCATAATTAAATTATAATAATTTTAATTAAAAGTTAAAACCTTGATTTAGTCACACTCTCTTTCTACTTTATAAAATAAATATGATTATATAATTAACTTCTGAATTCTGATTACAATGTTAGAATAAAAATAAATTAATTGACTTGTTTTCCATAGAAGTAAATTGCATTTATTCCCATTTTATTATTTCAACTATAAATTATAATATTCATAAACTATAAATATATCTAAAACTTGTTCAATTTGTATCTCATATTTTATATTTTATATCTATAGTTAATAGTTACTATCCTTATAGTTATAAGTCAAATCATCTAATATGTCGTAGTATCCGATATTTTATTATATTTGTATACATAATATCTAATTTAATATTTATTAGGTATTGTTAATTTAGTCAAAGGAATGTGTTTTATAGTTGTATTTTTATTTTATTTATTATACCTAAGAGTAATGATATAACATACAAATAAATATTAAATAGGTATATTATTATTTATGGAGTATGGACCAACCATTGCATATATTATGATCCAAGTTTAGGAGGTATTGAATGATACTAAAAATGAATATGAATATAAATTTAAATAAAATTGCGCTTAATATTGTTTTCATGGTAATTAAAAAGTAAAATATTTTTGACCTTTTCAGATCTTATATTATATGTATTTACATTGTTTTTTCTTATGAAAAATATTATATAAATTAAGTGTTATAAAATTGTTAATATTGTTATATTCAAATCATTCATATGATCATATTTATATTTGTAAAAAAGTAATGTTGATGTAGAACATTTTCAAAATTGAATAGAGTATTTAATATTTATTTTTATTAATTATATATAGACAGTTGGGTATTATTAATGTCTTATCGTATACTATACATTTTTTCTTTTGGCATTTTATAACATATATATTTCATATGAATATACGATAAGAGATACATTTTTTAATCAATTTCATTGTAAACATAATAATTTGCGTTTAATATATTATTTTTAAAAAATAGCATTCAATTATTTAAATTACGATAAAAAAAATTATACCTATATGATTTTAAGTCCAAGGTTGTGTACATAATACTATATGCGATTGCATATTATGACCTTAGTTTTGCTTTGAAATGTTTAAAAAAGTAAACAATATAATTCTCTTTGATGACATATTTAAACTTTAAAGAAACATAATTGAATACATTGAATCACACTTGAAATTAATTAATTTATGTTTGCGAAAATCTGCTATTATACCTATTTATTAATATAATAATTAATTTTTATAAAAAAAAAAATGTTTTCACTATTCCCAATAACGATTTACAAAATAAAAATTGAAATTCTTTATAGGAATAATTTTAGAAGAAACTATTTTTTGATAAAGATATTACATATAATAATTTTGAACAATTAAATTTCTATTAATCTCATAAATGAGATATTATTAGGAACACAGAATAATACGAATAAGAAGTCATATATTTTCGACACATGCCTATGACATTTTTTTTCTTTTTCATATATTATGTTTTCCTATATAAGTAAATTAGCATAGTGTGTGCAAAATATCGATCAATTATAAACCAGACGTATAGTTTATATTATATTTTTTGGAAGTAAAACGAATCGAACACATCCTAATCGTAGGTCCGTGTTATATTTTTGGAATCTTGAGAAAAAAATAATAATAATAACTGTAGTTTTCGAAGATAGCCAATCGGTAGTGTTGGCGGCGTCGTCGGTGCCTAATAATGTGTGCTCATAAAATAGTCATCCTTCGAATTCCGATTCCTGATCATAGCCAAATAATTACGTAAAAATATAGAGTATTATAAATCATAAAAATAATATAAATATTATAATTACGCGTTCGTAAAAACGCTAAAATATTCAATGAAGTAACGATAAACGAAAAATAGAAAAATATGTAGTTTAATATTTGTTATACAAGGACGATAAAAGTACAATATTATACAAATTAAAAAGCGGGAAAGTCGATTCCGGATGTTCCTACTTTGTCCTTTCGGTCCTCGGAGAAATTAGTGTTTTTTTCTAATTAAGATTTAATTGCATTGATAGTGTATAAGAAAATATGATTCTGAGTGAAACTCAATATAATACATTATTATTATACAGATAAACCATTTCAAAAGTTTAGGTACCACGTATGTAAACTACCTATGGTAATACTCAAACAAATTTCAAGTACCTACGTTCAAAATCATAAAAATCTGCAGTTTTGTCAAAATTATGATTTCCGTAAATTTTGACCTTTTTCCTTAATTTTTGGTAATTTTTTTTTCTCGAGGAAAAAGTATTGAGAAATTAAAAAAATGAGCTAAAAATAAAATACCAACTAAATGCAATTTTCTACAGAAAGTATACCCTAGTTGTGTTAATCGGACAGTTATTTTATAGTTTGAAGACCTATAAAAAAATAATACTTTCGATTTTCAAAAAACATATTTTATAAATAGATTGAGTATTATAAGAATAGGCCTCTATAAAATTTTCAAACCGTTAAACCCAAAATTGCAGATAAAAATTTTTAAGCTATATAATATAGTCAAAAATTCAACCAATTCGTTCCAAAAAATTTCAAGTCTCTACGATCAAAACTCAATTAATTACCACGAAATAATAAAAAAAAAAATAAGTAACAGAAACTGTAATTTCACCGTTTATCCGTCATTTTTTAATAATAAAATAGTTTTTCTTTTCTCAAGAAAAACATTTTGAAAAAATTTAATTTGAAAATGAACTAAATAAAATACCAACTAGTTACTAGATGTAATTTGGTACGAAAAGCATACTCCTAATTGTGGTAATCGGACCATTATTTCTACCCGAAAAAGTGTCTTCATATAAAACAAATAAATATAAATAAAAACATTGTAAAACCAATAAATTGCTCGCTTCGCTTAGAATCTAAAATACGGTCTCGAAATTAGATCATTCTTTTTTTTTTTCCCCTAAAATAATTATTGTATATTTCACCGCGGAACGTCGAAAACCGTTTTCCCCTTCGCCACCGCCGACGACGACGTTTCGTCATCACACCCACCAACGACCACCGTTGCCACCGGTGTGCGTGTGTGCGTATGCACCGTGCGCACGAACGATTTGTGACCGATCGGGCGGCGGCGGCGGCGGCGGTGAACTTGGTGAAATTTCCGGTTGCCCGTCGTTGCCGCGTACACGACACCATCGCCACCGCGATCCGCCGACCGCCGACGCCGCCGCGGCACCACCGCCGCGAGATTGGATTCCGAATGTTATCGGTGCGCGCGTGTACGATATAAAAATACCGAGACGAAAAATTACGGACCGTAATATTTCCCGGTAATTCGCGGTGGATAAAACGCGCTGGCGAAAATGCTCGCGAAATTCGCGGTTTTCGACGACGACGAAAAAACATTTAATCTCACGCGCTTCCACCGTACCCGTTGTGAGATGTAATATTTTTTTCTTATTTAATTACATAACAATTAATGTTTAATAACAACAATAGTAATATTATTAATACACACCATTTCACTGTTACGCTGTGCCGTACGGTCGTTGTCGCGCCCAAAGGTGGTAACACTGTTTTTGCGTGTATATATATGTGTTGATCGGTGGCGGCGGCGGCGGCGGCATGGTCCGTCGTTTCCTAAATCTTAACTGAAAACAATGGCGGCAGTCGTATGACGCGTCTCGAACCGGCATCACCGTGCGTACTACTGTCGTATCACATCCATAACGATTTAAACATTTTTTAAAAATTTTTATTTACATTTTAAATTATAATAACGAATATTATCGGGTTATTTTATTTTTTTGCGTGCGTGATCCGACCGTGTGTATGTGACTATTATAATGACAATTTATTGGTGGTGTGACCGACCAGTATTCGTATTGAAAATTTGAATCTTATTCGAATTGATCATTTTTGGACGTTTGGCGATCGACTTTTGAACATTTTTGCGACAAGGAAATACCGTTGATTCACAATGTACGTGACTTGACGTTATCACGAAAGTACATACAATCTTCGACCATACATTGTGCCAATTTTAATATTGCCGATGAGAGTACGTAACAATTTCCGTTTTATTAGTCCAAAAATATAAAATCATAAAATATGATTAGTTTGTGTCCCTAATTTAATTATAAAAGACGTATTATAGTAGAAATCGCATTTCAAAATGCTTTTGGTATATATTAGTTTTAGAACCAAGTAGGTATGAAGTATGTTTCTGTTATCAGTTGTTTATGTAATTCATATTTCAAGATCATAATATTGGGATTATATAATTTTTTTTTCCTACCTCTGTTAGTGTTAATTTATAGTATTGATATCCATTGAATGTTGATTGTATTGTAAGTTGTAAAACAGTAAATATTTTATATAGAGACTACCTACCAAATTGTTAATGTGTAACAGGTTAGAAACATTCATTTACCAATTTCTTATCAATTTATTTACAAATCATTGATTAATATTAATTTTTGGCAATATATAAACTTGGCGAATAATTTCATTAATTCAATTTTAAATAAAACTTTATTTACTTTACCTAGATAATAGCAAACTTATTATCAATTATATTATACGATTTTATAATATTGTAACATATTATCAGTGATTATGAACTACTGTTTTGTTTACACTTTTATTTTTGTGGGTTCTAGTGCAAATGTGATTAGCTGATCAAATCAATTTAACTAAACTGGCGAGCTACCATTTGAATTGTGGTCCTGAAGGATTGGACCAAGGTGCATTGTTAGGGGGCGGCTGTGGTGTGTTGCAGCAACAATCCGCCGCCCCCGGCATGGCTGATGTCGTTGTTCATAAACGACAAGCGGTTATTGATAGACTAAAAAGACGAATGGAAGGGTATAGAAGGCATAATCAGGACTGTGTTCCACGCTATAACAACGCTTTTGCTGAGCAGCAAAATGTACAAGAGACGTTGATGCTCAAACAAAAGTACATGGAAACCAAGACCAAGAGAAATGTTAAAAAGAATGATAAAAAACCAATGGAAAATGGAAATGCTATGCCACCAGTAAGTTAATTCACTTTATTATTTATAATTTTATATCAAAATTGTATTTTAGTCATACATCCTAAATTAACATCCTCTTGTTTAATTTTTTTTTTATTTCTAAAAATGTTATCATAATCTTTAGATTATTAAATTTTAGCAATATTTCAAGATTTAGGTACAATATTTTTAGTTTGGTTGTTTATTATTGCTTGGCATTTCATAATCAAACAATTCAAGGTTGATAATAAATGCTGATGTCTGTATATTCTAGGGTCTTGATTGATTAATGTTTAGTTATATACAAATTTATAGATACAATTCTTATCTAAAAAAATATTAAACTATTAAAAATAGTTTTTATTAATCATAAAAAAATATGGTAAACCAAAATTATACTCTATATTATGAATAATATTATAATTAATAATTATTAATCCATAGTATAATGTATTTTTATATAAAAAATTAAACACATGCTTATTAGATTATATAAAGATTCATTAGTGAATTGAGATTATTTAAAATGAATGTATATTAATTTTTAATAAAGATCTAGTAATCTTAATATTATAGGTAAAGATAATTAATATTCAATGAAGTGTAATTCGAATATTTTTTTAGTGGGGATATGGAAATAAACCAAAATGGTGAAATATATACATTATAAAAATTAAAACATGCACATTAAGAATAATCACTATTACTATTATAAAGCATATCACAGATATAATATAAATAATATTAAACATATTGTAGATACACAAAATATTTACCTACTAAAATGTCACATTTTTTATTACCCCCGGCCCTCTGTAAATAAGCTATTGGTAACCATTAATTTAGTAAACTAGATTTTTAGGACAATTATCATACTATGTGGATTTCAAAATTGAACTCTATTTTAATATAATATATTTTTAAATCTGTGTCAAAATATTCCAATTTTACATTATACAGTTCTATATAGTATCCTTTAGACTAGTTACGTATTATTTAATATTTTAATAATACTTTATCATCAAAATAAAAATAAAATGCAGTTTGTTACCGAAAAATTATTTATCTGCTTACATTAATTATAATGTATATTGTATATTATGTTATAGACAGTAGATACCCCTAATTTTGGTGATAAAAAATTTTTAATTAGTGATTTAATGAGTAGAACAAAACATATGAAGTATTTGTTGAAGCACTAAAATATTTTTTTTGACAAGAGTGATCAATTATCTTGTAATATCAAATTAGTTTTATTTTTATTAAAAACACTAGTAGACAATGGATTGTATCATTTCATTGCAAAATTTTCTTTTGCCAAATTCTTTATTGCAAAAGTGCCAAAAGTTTTATTTTGGAAAAATAATTGCTATGAAATTCTTGAGTACAACCTATCTATATAGTTTACCAATTCATATTTAAGTTCATGTGAAATCAATCCATATTTTATAAAATTAACTATGATGATTATTATTAAATATATATATTATTCCTATGTGATATTATGATTGTTAAAAAAAACTATAGGTTACTAATTGCATTTCGTTTAGGGTAGGGGGAGGGGAAGAACAAGAAGCAAACAGTAAAGTATTTCACTTGGAGATGGCCCAGTTAAGATAACAATGTGCTTGAGCTCCTTACAGTTATCGGTGAAAGGAAACTATGAGAGTATGAGCTCGGACGAAATAACAATCTTTAGAGTAAAACAAATGGACATGCGCGTAGTAGTTCATCGTGTGTTATATTCGTTCTAATGGAATTTTTTTATCATCCAATATTGTACAATCTCTTTTAAAATAATAATTTACAATATGCATGTATTGGATATTAAATTGCTCGTCAGTACATTTTTCACAATAGAACTCTATTGATAAGCTTATCTACAAACAAAATAATTACAACTCTCGATGTCGTCGTCGCGCACTGTTTGCGCAATTTGAATATCTTTTTTTTCTTTATAGATAACAATTTACCACAAAAAAGGCAAGAAATACTGATAGGTGGGTGCGTAGAACGTACGACTTATAATTTGCACATATCTATAAATATGTATTATTAAATAAAATAATATATTGTGGTTGTTTTACGGTATTTATTGCAGTATTGTAGTAATTGTGACTATTAGTACTAATTTATAGACTTATATATGTACCGTTAGTGAAATTTAGTCTTATCTTCGGATTTTGGATTTTGCCCTTGAACAGCTTGTAGAAATAGTAAAATATTACAATATACGATGTATTTGGGTTTAGAAAAATATATAGTTAGTAAGTAATCATTTTAATATTTATATATAAATTAAAATCTATTATAAGTTATAATATTACAATCATTTCAAAAAACCGAATGAATTGGTTTTACGATTATTATTTACGCGCGAGGAGTGAAAGAAGAGATCTAGTGACAGAAAATGGCGATTCTGATTTTAACGTGCAGATAGCGTATCGTTCGCCAATCCTCTACAATTTCGTACATTCGTAATTTGTATTCCGAATAACAAAATAATATAATTAAAATCAAGTATAATAATCATACTTTAAAACGATTACTGATAATTAGTTATGAATTTATGACTAATATTGTTCGTTCGTCATTTAAATAAATCTTAAAATAATATTATAAGTTACGCGCGTAACTTAAAGACGTCTTTTTATGGCAGTCCTTCAATTTCGTTATTATTATTTAGCGATAAGACTGCGTCGTTTATTGTTATCAGAAAACGTAATAATATTATCCTTGCAGGTGGCTCGTAAATACACTCACCGCATCCAACGCAATATATAACGTATATATTTAGCAATAATAACGCATACGTTTATTAACACATAATATGATATTTATAATATACTGTGTCGTTTGTCATTTATCAGTTTTTCTCCGACAGTTGGCCTATTTGCATATGGACACGTTTAAAATCGTTAAAATTCTATTTGCAGTTGGCTTGTCATGGTCGAAAATCTGGATAAAACGTACCCAAGTAAAAAAAGAAAATATTCGTGTTTACTATGAGGAAATGAGTGTAAATCAGTAGAGAAGAAAAAATTGCAAAGTCTAAAGTCCAAGGTCAGATGTGTGTAATGATTGTGTGATGACTGACGATTGCACAAGGTAACCGGTTAACGGCGACGGCGGCGAAATGCATTGCGCGCGCGAACGATCCCGTTGCTCGCGCGATTCGAGATTGACACAACTCACGAGTGCGCCCCCCTCCCCCTCACCGTCACCTACGCGCTACGTCTGGTGTTAGTGTGTGGCGTTCCACGGCAATGTAATAATCTGTTCGTAATATTAACCGACGGTACACGATGACCATCATTGCACGCGGTAGCGCGGCGTCGTGTCGCGTCGGTATAGAAATGCGGCGACGGCGCGCGCGAGTGGCCGTAAGCGGGACACCCGCTAATCGGGTGGCGATGCGCCCACGCGCCGTTGTTGCTCTTGAATCATGATACTTATGAACGACGGTGAAGGATGGATGATCCAAAGCATCATCCGCCACCACTACCGATGGTTAAATGAAAACTATTACTGTTATTATTCCGTTAACGCGAATTTATCAATGTTTTCAAGTTGTCTCTGGTCGTTTTTAACTCGTAACAGATTTGTTATTCATTAGTTTCGCATTTTTCCGTCCGACTACATATTATTATGGTGTGCATTACAACCGCATTGGTTGTGCAGAAAGTCACTATTCGAAAGACATAATATTGTATATTTCAATTTTTATATTTTATACGAGCATATCGTGCTCGGACGTGTAGTATGATTTTGTCTATTGACGGCACTAACTTTAGGTTTTCCGTTTGTTTTTAAATAGAAAATTGATCAGTCTCTCGTCAGCGGTATTAAAAAATTGCTGATTTTGCTCGCCCGCTACTACGCAAAACGATCGTGCGCGCGTGGCTCCAACGTGCGCGCAATGTGTATGCAGCAACAAGTTGTCGTAAAAGCACGCGTACTACTACCTCTGTTTTCGCTGCCGCCCACGACAACCTCGCTCGCGTTAAATTTTTACTAGTAAGTTTACTTTTCCCTTTAAACACGCTTATTATTGTTACTTTTAATATATGTACGGTGATAATACTATTCAATTATACTGTATTTAAATTATGTTTACGAAAATTCCCCCTCATGCTTATAAAACTATTATTACTAACCATAAATTATAAATAATAGTAAATAACTAACTTTTAGTAAATAGTAAACCAGGAATTATTAACTTCAGTATATGTGAGTAGGGTAAGGATGGACGTTTTTATCAATTTATTACATAACATTGGAAATGACAATTGATTAATGTTCTATGTTCATATTTAATACTATTTTGAGGTATTGGATAATTAATTATTACCCAAATTAATAGATACTTTTATTATACTCGTATATTCTCATTTCTTAAATAACATTCTATAATATGTTGTTTATTACCTTGGGAAGAGTGTAGGTTATGAATCATAGTATAATCGCATGTTAGTTTGGGGAATTTTGTGTAGTCGGTTTTCAATCTATTATATTATGTGTGAAATTGTTAAATCAATAAAACAGAAAACGATTATTTTATTATTTATAAAAATACACAACTGTCAGTAATTACTTGGTGGGTTTTTCGTATTAAAATAACTTTGGTTTATTTGTAACATATTTTACAACTTAAATCTTAATTCTTTATTATTATATAATGTCTATTTTGTGATTTCTTGTTAATTAATTAGGGATTTTTCTTTTCCCGAATTTATATGTCATATGTGTACAAAAAAAAAAATTATTTGTATGTTTTTCACTTGTTATAGCACAATATTATTTTTGTGTAGTAATAGTTTTATGAATGATAATTTTCATTGAACAATTTAATAATGTACGAAGATATCAAAGTTTCAGAGATTTTTCTGTTCATCCATCTGTTTAGAGATTCTAAATGTATTACTATTTACTACGGTGTGTTCTTATTTGTTTGTATGTTATAGTATAGGTACTCGTGAACAGCCCTTTAACTTTGGGGTTAGCTTAACCATACATAAGTACCGAAATGTTAATACAAACCCCTAAATATTATATAAAAGGTCACGTTATGAACATTCGTGTGATATTATTGAGTCTGCAAACATCATCGAGTCTACTAGTTTAGGGGTTGTAGATATAATGTAAAAACTCAGAAAGACGTTTATTGTTTTAAAATTATGTAGTCCATCAATAATAATATTATGAGATATAGTAGTGTCACGTCATAATTTATAAAACAATATTTATGAGTATATTATAATATCTTCATGTGGTTTCTCGGAATCGAAATCGATTCTGGTAATATGGTCTGGCCTTATCGGTAATAATGAAGGGTTTTATTTATAAAATACAATAGTCGTCTAATTATTGAGTAACACTATCACCCTGGATTTTTAAATAATACATTTTAGTGCATTATACGTGCTGTCTTCAATAATTATAAATGTTATAATAGGTGCAGTGCTTGAAGTGTCAAAAAAAAGTTTGTGGAATTTTTTCATCTTTGAAGAAAAAACGTCTCCCCAATCTCTTTTTAACCTATTATAACGCGAGGACCAACATTCAAGTAGTAGAGGTACGGTAAAATTTCTGAAAATTAGTTGAGGTACTCAGTTCTCCTACATCACCCTATTCGAGCACTATAAGTATGCAATAGTTGAGAAGTTACATCGTCACCTGAATCCGGGAGCATAGATAATGTGCATACCCAATGTGGTCAAAATATAATGTATACAACAATAATTGTAATTTGGTTAGTTTTCAAAAAAGATCAAATCATTTACTGGCGAGTTTTTTGTCCACAAAAAATTAAGCCGCGCATGTGTTGCCGTATTTGTCATCCCAGCGACGGCGGTTATTTGTTTGTTTCAAGGGTGTTTAACCCTCTGGATTATTCGTACGGCGGCGCGACGCCGGCCTCAATCCAAAAGGTAAGGTGGTGAAGCGACGTGCCAGTGGCGGGGAGGTGATGCCAGCGAATCGATACCGATCTCTCATTCTCTCCTACACCCGTTCCGCGTCTCACCCTACTGTCGCCGACGACCCACCCGCGTACCACTCGTGTAATATCGGTGGCCACGGCCGCCCCTGTTTCTCCGTATACATACATACGTATACTTACTCTGTCTCCACCACCCGTCTCAATACCGTGATTTTGATGTGCGTATACGCCGCTGTGGCGCGCACGTTGTGGACGCGCGTGTCCGCGATGTCGCCGCCAATACCACCGCGCGTAACCCGTCTTGCTTCCGTAACATCTACGACCCACCATCGTCGCGTTTATACGTATGTGTATAATGTACATACTATATTATAACCTTTTCGTGGGATAATTCGATAACGTTGTTGCGTCGCATCAGCAGCAACATACGACTACTATTAGTAGTTAGAGACTTATTACCATTTAAACTAGCGCATATACATAATACGTACATTTGATGGATAACATAGGTATCGTAATATTATGTTCAATTGTATAATTATTATAGTGGTTAAAAAAATTAACATTTTATTATTTAATATTGTAGTAAATCTTTTTTCGCTATCTTGAAGAATTTTTTTTTCGAGTTCCTCTTTATTTGTTTAACAAATATTCACAATGATATTCACGTTTAATAATAATTGCGTTTGAATGTTCCAAGCAGTTGCCCCTTGTAATAGATCTTCGCTACGCAGAAATGTAATAGGTACGCACGTTTAGGTATACTTTTTTTTAGGTATGATTTTATTTTACATAATATGCTCCATTTGTAAACATATTACGTAATAAATTTTACTAAACGTATATACTTCTAGAAATTTATTTTGTTTTAGTTGTCAGGTATTCCATGACAGGTTTTTTTCGATTCTACGGCGTTGTGTATAAGAATGAGTGGACCAAAACTACTTTGTACTCATATGTGCGAGTGTGAGTTACTCTGGCATGTCCATAAATTTGCGAATGATTGTATGAATTATATTATTCCATGAGAGAACGATCCATAACGTGACTAAAACGGTAACCTTTGCGTATGTCCTCACTTCGCGTCTATCAAAACATTGAAAACATCACAATCCGTTGTACCAGTTAATATATGCTAATAGGACATTGTTTTCTTAGAACAAAATAAATTTTAATATAATATATTTAATTTAATATAATATTCATTTGCAGTAAAAAATATAGACGACTTTTCTGACAAAATTATGTTGACTTGGCAAGCTCCGATTTAAATTCTGAAAATCTATGAAGTTTTTAAAGTTTTTACTATTATATATTATTAAACATTGGAAATATATTATTTTTAAATTGTATGTGTTGGTAAAGTATTTTAACTGGTTGTACATTTTTATATATTTCTTAGTTAAAATAGTTAATATTTTTATCACCAAAAATATCAATAATTTTCATAATTGATTAAAATTGGGACATTTCAAGAATCCTTAATTTTGTAATTGTTTCTATCATTCTATAAATTATAATTTTTAATATTGAGCAAACCAGACGGATGTTTTGTCCACAGAACACTCATTTATAAATATTAATTATATTATTAAAATTGAAAATTATTTTTAATTATGTCATCTATTATTTCATTAATGTGGTAATACTAATATAAATCAAGCAACGGACAATTTTTTATTTTACCGAATAAATCTAATCGGACTGAATTTTATCATGGCATATATTAATATAATCGTGGATCGTTGTGAAAACGTTTTTACAAACCGTATCGTTTCTAGAGGACATTTCATCTTCCCCCTTTTATTTAATATAAATTAATCGATTTTCGTTTGGTACAGCCGCGTTCAGCAGTAAGTATAAGCAATGATGTCGTGCGTGTATGGCCGGACTGTCGGTCGAGACAGGGGACAGATGCGTTCACATTCGGTCGCCATCGCTATATTGTCGTCCCCGAAAACATTTCGTCGATTATGACTGTAATATTATTATTATGTGCGTTTCGACCTTTTCTCTCGACTAAATTGGTGTCGTCGAGTGCGTATCATCGTTTTAGTTGATTGTTGTATTACGATATGTTATACAATTCGGGTGACAATATAGAGGTTAGCGATGATAAGAGCTATGTAAATCTTAAAAAAAACAATATATATTATTCGTCTAAAAACACAACGTTGCCACCAACGAGTAATGTATTATTATTCGGATGGTTCATAAAACACCTTTAGGTATTGTAATCGTTTGTATTTAGGGGAACGGTCGATTTCCGGCGCACCGGTTGCCTTCGTCGTCGTCTGTGTTGTTTGTACTACTCTATTCGGCTATATTCACGATGACATAAAAAAAATAATACATATATGTGTGTTTTATAGCTACCCAATGTTGTTACGCGCGTCGGTATCGTATAATCCACACGCGTACGTAATAATATAATATAATACATATACCGTGTCGTCTTGTGTCTCTTCATTGTGATGTTTGTACATATTTTTCTGTTTAGACGACAAGATATTGTGTGTGTGTATTCAAGACCTTGAACTTGTATTCACCCCAAAACTGTAGCATGCATAATCAAACAGGTATACAGTGTGTCCGGTTTGGTTTTTTGTCTGTTAGTTTTTCACTAAGCATTATAGTATTCCGCCCATGTGTCATTGATACGAACAATTCCTTCCAAGTCATTTTCTATGTATTATAAAAGATTGCCCATCCTAATTAATAATTTAATGTCTCCAATCAAAAAAAATATGTATATATAATTTATTTATAATACCATCGAATTTATAGTATTTTATCTTTATTATCGTACGGATACATAATAGTTATACTTTATATTCTGGAGCATAATATTCATATGCATAATGATGAATCAATGTAGTTGTATAAAATGTATTGCTGTTATCTTATTGAAGGCCGTTATCGATAATCCGGACAAGGTTAAAAGTCGTAAACGTTTCAAAAGAATATACAGTTTTGTGTCGCTATAATATTATGTGCATAATATAACATTGTATGTTCAATTTGATCTTTGATCTGGGCAAGAGAAATACAAATTTAAAAAGAAATGGTTAGTCTTCTTAAGGTGTTTGTTTGTATCACGTATCGGTCTAGACATAGGCCCCTTGAAAATGTGGCATGTTTGATTAATGGTTAGATCTAAATAAATTAAAAACTACTCGGCGAAGAAAATAAACGGTTTTCGATAAACCATCGTTATCATCGACGTCGGTTGGCCTGTGAAGGAAACGTATGGGAAACATTATAGTATAGTACGCACACGAAGTTGTCGTTGTCGGTGTCATTCTAAAATTATTTATAATATTATGTTATCGAATTGCGATAAGATTGTCTAAACAAGAATTACGTTTGTAATAATTATTATCATTTGGCTATTAATTTTAAATGTCTAAATGTCTAAATCTTTAATCGTTTTAATCATCTGCTGTTTGATAATGGCCTCCGACCGGATGTATTAAAATATATTAATTCATTATTCATTATATATTTTAAAAACTGGTCCATTCCGATGTTATTGTCTAGCTACTTTGCAGTTTACCACGATACGAACTTAACGAACTTAACTTTACGAACGTAACGTCAGCTGTTTAGTGCAGTGAACTTTTTGCTCGTTTATACTACTATAATAGGCGTCTTTAAACACAAGTCTATCGTTTTTTGGAAACTGGATTATTCCGTGAATATTAATGCTAATCGTTTATTACAATGCCTATATCTCTATGGTGTTTGTCATTCCATGTATATATGATGTATATAATATGATTCCATATTATGATGTGCGTCTCATTGTTTTTTTAGCTAAGGCACGTATACCTAAATAATTTTTGTCCTTGGTGTAGGTTTTGTTAAGATTCGTGGATTGTTACAGTGATTATACTAATATTACATCATATTTCATAGTTATAATATGGGTGTAACAATGTAAGATGGTGTATGACGATTTTTGGGAAAATTGTAGTTTCCCTTCTTTTAAATTTCTTTTCTGTTAGTACATTTGGTCTTTGAAAATAGTGTCTTTAGGGATATTTTTTCTCTGATTAATTTTATAACAAACGTTGGTGTTAAATCATATTGGGAAGAAGGGTACAGCATAATTTATTTTTGAAAAATGATAATTTTCAATTTTTTTTTTAATTACAAATACAGTAGAGATACTTTAAAATAATTCACCTTCACGATAATAATAATAATAATAATAAAAGGAAAAATATGGTTGCAATAAAAATCGTCGAGTATTCTTAAACACATTACTCCATACGTGCACTATATAATATGTGCAAGTGGCAACCGTGTCACACACGCACACACACATATTACGCGTATTGTGACCCTGGGTCCGAGTATTGCGATCCTTGGAATTTTACCTTCCAATAATACGTCGTCGTCAGAACAACTCATCAACAGACATCATGCACATACTCGCATTCCTCATCATCGCGGCTCATTTATTTATTGTTTTATTATTTTTTCTTCGTTTATTACTCATCCATTTAATTGTTCGCTTCTTGTGTGATTGTGTCTATGTGGGATTTCTAAGCAACAGCACTTAATTTGTATTTTATTATTTTTTTAATGTTCTTTGCATCTTATAGATTATACTAGTATAGTTATATTATTATTATAAACAAGCGTTATAAAAAGGGAAAAAAAATGGCTTGAAAATAGTGTCCGGTGGATGGGTGTCGTAACTGTTGCGGACGCAGAAAGTGGAAAACTAAAAAACTGTAAACACACATAATATTATTAGTTATTTGTGTTATTACAATATAATAATATATCGTACGGTCGGTGGCGGTGGTGGGTATCGCGTCGCCGTCGCGCCGGACCACCTGCGCGAGCGACCTAAGAATATTAACCGTGTGCGCTGCATTATTACTATTGTACTACTACTATAGTCGCTATAATACGGTATAATGTACGATAAACATACAATATTATATTTTATACCTGACCGTGTACGGTCATTGGATTCGCCGGCTCGTGGCAACACCGTAACACCGACAACGCTCGTGCCCCGTCGCCGCAGTGCAGGCAGGCAGTTTTTATTTTTTCGGATCGGTATTACCCTTCTCGCACGTTTTGCTTGCTCTCTCTAGCACCCTCTCTCCAACCATACCCATCCGTCCGTCAGCCGTCGCAGTACTACACACGCAAGCATCGGACACACGTATTATACTTCATTGCGTAACCCCCTCCACACCGTGCCGGTCACCGGGGTATCGCGCGCGTACGATTTATTATTATTATTGCTATATATGTGTGTACACTGTACACCATCGGTATAATATTGCGCCAGTGGTTCTCAACATACGCAAACAATTTTGAACTTTATCGTGTTTATTTATCAACCCTATGAGCGCTACCCTTTTTTATTCGTAAAATTCGACTATTTTTTCCGTTTTGGAAATATAAGATAACGACATAATATAATACGTATACTTAAATACGAATATGATTGTTGTTCCGCCGTTATACGGGTACTCGCAACGCGTGTATCTTACGTAGGCGTTGTGTATTTGGTGTGTACTTGGGAGTCGATCGCGAGCTGATTGCTCGTGATCGTATTAATATTGTGTGCCACAGGATGTGCGCCGATGTTGCCGTCGCACTCCTCCTGTACACCACCACCACCATCATGCACGCCTCACACGCTTTCTTGCCTCCGGAGAGTGGTACACCGGTATGTCCTTTTCGCTGCACCAGTGGCACCGGCGGTCGCGGCGACAGTAGTGGGGAGGGTCAAATTGCGTACCTTCTCACCTCTCTCACTTGTTGGTGTTCATTGGTCAATGTTTTTACGGGTCAAACACCTGCTTTTTTTTCTCCATCCGCCACCGCCGCGGTCTGTCTCTCTCTTTTACTCACAATATTGTACTCCCCTGCCGTCATTGTGTATTCTTCCCTCTATTCCTCTCCACGTCATCGGATGAGAATCTCTTCGACGATGTGGTCGCGGTAGACGGGGACGAACCACATATTATGCGCGGGCGCGCGCGCACATTACACGCACGGCGGTGGTGTGCTTTAATATCATTGTCTCGTCTGTACCCGTGCGAGATTGCCCCGACGGCGGCAAAATTAATTTCCCGCGCTTCTTCTCGAAGAATGATCTTCAGAAATTCCTCAGTTAGGTACAATATAATGATTTAGAACATTTTTGCGATGGTAAGTCATATAAGTCGCGAAGAAGATTCGTTTTTACCCATTTTTCATTTTATGGCTAATAATAATTTGGCGTCATAACTAACCCGGTGTTCGATCGATGGTTGAAAGTCTCGTCGCCCTACATTGGAAAACAAAACACGTGGCGCCCGTTTTCTTTACGCGTACAATCTGTTATTGTGTCGAAGTTCGCGGAAACGGTATAATGGCCAACGACGATGACGGAGACAACGGTGGGAGCGGGCATTGTGGTATACACTGGCATAATATTGCCGTCTTCGTCGTCGCGTTACAATTGGTACACGCATCGATACCGTTTTTCCGTTCTTCTTTCACTTGGAAGACGACACAGATTAGGAGAATATTATTCATTAATCATTTACTGTGTGCGCCTCATAGCTAAAAAATTCTTATGGACGGTGTTTTTAATGTTTTACATATATACGAATTTCTTGAAAAAATAAAACTATTGACATAATATTATTATAATCATACTGACAATATAATACGTGGTTTTACGCTGATGCGAGATCGAAATAGAAAAAAAATAGATCGCTTGCTTTGCACGTGCGGTGCGTGCTTGTATCGCCACCGTCGCCGTTGTGTTATAATACACATTACACACGCGCCTGAGACTTGTACTCTTTTTAAACACGATTTGTTGCCAGCAAACCAACTAGATCGATAATAATATTATCGTTGGCGTCATTAATCTTATCTGTTTTTTTTTTTTTTGTATTAATATGTATAGTGATTTATTTGTATAGTGATCCTCAAAAACGATTATTCTCAGGTTGTGGCATTGATTTTATAATATTGGTTGTTGGTATCTTTCTCCCTAGTCTGTGACGAGTACCTTCCATCCGCATTTCCAGGCTATGTGTTCGTAATCTAATCGGGGTAACGTAGACGTGACTTGGACAAAGAAAAATATTGTCGCCATAGTCTTATCAACTCGTGTATATTATTAAAGTGTTATAGTATTTCTTATGTGTATGTATTTATAATATATTTATATACGCGCAAAGATCCATAAATTAAATTGTTAGATTGTTTGATAGCACGATGCGGAGGAGAAAAATGAAATCTCATTTTATTTTGCGTGACACCGTGACGAAGACTAAATACTTACGTTGTAGGTATACATCATATTAATATAATATATATATATATATGGAATTTTTGTTTTAGAATTCATTTGGACCGAACAAATTGAAATTTTTAATATGGAAGTTAAATAAATTAATATAAATATTTTTCAAAAATAATCAAGTCAGATGTAGTGATCCATACTATTTTTAACGTTTTAAACATTGGTTTCTGTTTTTTTTAAAAATTATTCGTATTAAGATTGCCATGAAATATTTTGTTTCAAATCAATCTAATAATATAATTGAGCTACTAAAAGTATGTAGGTACTTGCATTTTTTTATTTTGAAATTAAATTGTTAAAATAATTTTTAACACAATATAAATAATTTAATGCTCTCATGATCTATTGCTTTCATTTTCCACCGTTACTGAAGAATTTTATTTTGTTTTTAGTAGTTAGTAGTAGTCTTGTACTATTTTAAATCAGAATAAAAAGAATATTAAAGTAAGTATACTTAATTTTCGTCAGAAATTCAAATGAAAAATATATTTAAAATATTCCCAGGATCGAATCTAAACCGTGTTTTATCCTTTCGCTGTCCCAACTCCCAAGAATACTTGACAAAAATACTTGTGGATTGCAGTTTCTACTCTATTAAGAGTCGTGTGTTTTTTTTTATGCAACAACTTCTTCTAAGTAAAAAAAACCGTATCATTTATCATTTATCCGTTGCATTATACAGTTTGAATGGAAATCTGAAATCAGTTCTACTCGAGTAAACGAGTTTTATGGAGAAAATAAATATTTGGAAAATATATTAAAATTAATATACAATATAACTACTATTAATGAGAAACCAGAAATCTATTTTGAGTTTATTACAGAATATTATAATATAATGCAAATTGCAGGTATATTATAATAATTGGTATGGGACGTACAGTCGGAAATATCTAAATTTTTAAATCTATATTATAATATAATATTTAGTGTTATAACAACGCGGTAAATAAAAATAGATTAATTTAATTTGTTGAAAGACTAAATGAAGGACTAAAACTCATCTCTTTATTCATTTATTGTATTTTGTCATTAGAAAACTATATTATATAGGGCAAAGTAATGAGAGACAAAGCTCCGCTACTAATATGGACGTAAATGTTGTGCGCATGTGACACAGGTTCATTAGACTGTTTAGAATTTCAATGTTTAAAATTACTTTATAATTTATTATTTTGTTGGGAAACCCTTTTTGTGTAGTTTTCTAGTAACATGTGAAACAAGTGTACTATTATCATTATAAGTTTTATTAGTTATTCTTATTACTAACCGCGTAGTATTAACGAATGTACTATAGATCATATGGGATTTTCTTTTCGGAGAAAGCAAACGAACAGTAAATGTTGTCCAGAAGAGATGTCGAATTATACAATTAATTTCTAAATGGTTTCATAATGACGTTTGTCTTGAACCTGGAATATTTATTTAATTTTTTTAATTATGCGTTTCGATATTTTTTCATCTGCGAATCTAAGTAATATTATAAATTTAGTGTTAAGTATTCATTATTTCTATTATTAGTATTGTAAAACATAATCAGCGTTTTTGCATATTTCCGGTGTGGCTGGTATAATAATGTGCAAAATTAGTACTTTTCGGATCGATAAGTAACGGTATTATTGCACGGAACATGATGCGCGTTGGATCTACATCGCGTGTACTGTGTATAGTTGTGGAATATTATTAGTTACCTACTCTAAAAATATATAATATATTATTATCCCGTTCGGATCGAATTGAAAATCGATTTTATTTTATTTCTTCCATTTTCCACTCAACGTTCACGGGCTGCTGCGCACCTTCCTATTCCACATATTATGTATACGCGTTAATAATATTTTTTTTTATAGTAGTATCTATCAACCGCGCACAGTATAACGTTTCGTAATATATTATTGTAATAATAATAATTGAAATCGGTCGATTTACGTCATACATACACCACGCGCGCGCGAACGTCGCCAGATCCGAAAAACGTAGACGAAATGATGAATAATAATATTCACTATAATATACACACAGGTATGTGTCGATGGCGGAGTGGCGTAGCGACGGTCGTACGTAGTGTGTATGTATGTACAAAACAGATATGTTGGTTTTTTATCTCTCTCCTCTCTCTCTCTCTCTCTTGTTTTCCGTCTTATTGTGTTAAAATAATAATAATAAACCCTTTCAGGCGATCATCTTCGTCGACGGTGGTGTATAGGTTATACCTCTCTGAAAATAATTTTGAACATTACGTATAATATTGTGTTTTTTGTATCTTATACGTTATGATTATTATTGTGTGTGTGTATGTGTATGTGTGCGCGCGCGCGTTTATTACTATTATTATTATAATAACATATATTATTATTTATAGTCGGTATACGCGCGTACTTTACACACTACGATCTCTCCGTATAAAATTCTGTTGCGGGAAGGGGAATCGACGACCATTATTATATACTGATACAGAGTGATCGTGCGCGTAAATTTCAGTCACCAGTTACGCTCTGTACAGACGCACATACGCTGTTGTTGTTAATAGGTGGGGGTCAAAGGGTGCCAATATTGAATATCTGCAGCTGCACTCTCTCTCTCTCCGCCGCATCCCTTTCGGTAAAACGCGCGTTCGTTTTTATTGTTATTCGTCACCGCGTCGTTGTGTTCTTTGTATGTATCAGTGTGTACGCACACCAACCATTCAACAAGCCATAATATAATAAAAATAATAAGAAGTTTCTAGAAAAAAGAATATAATATTTTGTCTTGTGCGTGTAGTTTTTTCCTACGTAAAATCGATAAGACAGGTGCCCTCTTCGAAGAATTTCCATCGATATAATTTTCGAAAGACAATTTTGATTTTGTTTCGTCAAATTTTATGGGTATCATTATTAAAGTACCTACAACTAGCTTGGTGTACAATGCCTTATGCTTGTATACGCGGAGCAGTATTGTATATACTGTATAATAGGTACGAGTGTGCGTGCAATAAAACTAAGTTTATAGATTAAATTATTAAAATAAAAAGTGAAATTACGTATGTTGTGCTGCCACGACCGAGGTTACGAAACAATATAGCGCTATAACATTATACACGAAACTCTGTGCGTGGGGTTGGGGAAATGTCGCAACTGTATTTAAACAGTTAAACAGTTCGAGGTTAAAAGACAATAAACCTAATCGCTGGACTGTTTGGAAGAGAAAATAACGAATTTTTGAAAATTTGAAAATATTTTATAATAAGTTAATAGTACTATTAAAATAGAAAAACAAACATTATAATATTTACATTATCCTGTGATTTCTGGTAATCTGTGTACTCGTTCATAGTATACAATTGCATTAACTTTTATATTATTTGCTTACGTACTACACGTAGTGTATATATACAATTATAATTATATACGTATAAACGTGCTCCCCTTTAAATATTGTGTTGTTGAACAGCCAAAAAGCCAATCGGCGGCGCGTCGGCGGTCCCTCTCGATGATACCTTATATTTATGCATTTAGAGTGTACTCTCAACCCTCCCAACATTTAATATTAAGTATTTTATCTTTACAAACATAATAATGTATATGTATAATAATAACATTTTTAATTTTTGAAAATGTTTTCTACTTTTGTCCTCACTTTTTTTACCAATATTCTTAAATAGTAAGACTATTTTCATATGTATTTTAAAGAAAGATTTTTTTTTGTAATTCAATTGTAATCGAGTTAGCGCATTTGGTGTAGTAGAAAAAAATTAAAAAACACGTGGTAGTGTCGTATAAAAATGTTTGTTGAATAATATAATGTAGGATTAAAAATTGTCTAGATAAAAAAAAATTGTAATGTAATTTTATATAATTTAGGTACAGTCCGGTATATGTTTTATGATGTGTTTTAAATTACATTGAATGTGTAACCATTAACTAATACATGTAAATTGAATGTATATACTGTGATTATCGATTTAATGCGATTCAGTTCAGTTCCACGTCTCTAAAGTTGATGTAAAAAAAATACAAAAAAAATTCTAGTTTTTATCAATATACGTATATAGTAGACATAGTAATTTTTTAAAAACGCTGCATTTTTTACATCAATAAACAGCGTGTATACAAAGGTATTATAATCTTGTGAAAATAGCAAAACACTAAGACTGTCCAATAATATTTTATAAATAATATATTCTCAGTGTTTGGCCATATTCTAATTACTCATTAATATTACGAGCAAAACTAAATTATATACAAGTTTACCAGCATATAAATAAATCAATTTATTAAAAGATCTTTGATTTAATATGTAAATTAATGTCCATGCCGACCACAATTCGTATCAGATTTTAGCGACCAGGAATAAGGTAACGGTTTATAGGTAGTAATAGTATTATACTGAGAAAATTATATTTGCTATCATCTTGTACATTTGTACATATTGCGCAGGTATACCTTTCTCCTACGTAAAATCTTAATCCCATTTTTATATACCAACTTATCCATATGTTGACCGCGCGTCACTGCTGTTTTAGATTGTATTATTTTCTATTTTTAGTATTATACATTTATTTTATACACGTAATATTAATATAGATTATATTGTATTCATTTTTAATATTTAAAATAAAAGATTTATTATAAATTATAATATAGTAAAATTAAATATTGATATGTTAAACTTAAGAATTCGTTTTATATATATAATTAACATACTACTTGGTTAAGATAAATATATATATATATGAATTAGGTTGTAATTTTTTTTAAAAAAATGTTGACATTTTTGTTAATTAATTATAATTAATTAAAATTGTTTTAGAGAAAGCGTATATTAAATAATTTGTACTGAACCAATGTTCAAAATATAAATATTTTGATAAGTATATTTAGGTGATAAATCTTGAGAATTTTTTTTTAATCATCTACTCTTTCATGGAAAAATGTGACTAAGCCAATGCTCTAATTGGAAAAAAAATAGTAAATAAACGCATTTTTCAAAATAAATGTATGTCCATTATTTTTGAAGTTTCTATACACTTTCAAAAATTATAAAAATGGTAGGTAGAAATATTTATTAAAAGAAGAGTAACTTTATCATTGGTTTAAACATTAAGAATTTTATTTTTCCAATTGATTTGCTATAAACCCTTTAAATTCAATTTTAAATATATGTTTGAGTAAATATTTGATATAAGTACGTACTAAAATATACATGATTATATTGTGCTTGTACCAGTTGGTCAATATCATTTGAAAATAAAACCTTAAGGTGACCATTAAAAACAAGTGCAAACTTCGATTAATATAGATAATTATAATATGTCTATTTTTTCAGTATTTAATAATATTGCACAAGTTATAACCTTGTAATTTAATTTTTGCATAGTTTATAATATAGAGTAAACTTAAATAAACATTGATTTCATTTGAACAACAGTTGGTGTGAAAGTAGTGAAACTTATAACTTCGTTTTTTTAAAATATCTTTCTTTGTTCCTTTATATTTAATTCAATTAGTATTTTTTGTTTAGTGTATCTAATGATGGTCAATTAATTTTGAATACTATCAAGAACAGCGATTGCCATGAGTTTTAATTTTTGCTGTCCAAATACATAAAATAAAGTTATGTTGTAGGCATTTAAAAAAAAATAACAATTTTAAAAATTATCTATCAAAAATCAAATATTATGTTATATAGTTGCAAATAGTATATTGCTAGTGCATATTTTTATATCACAATTTAGTATCTGTTAGTAAATATAATTGTTAATATTTGACTACTTAATCTATACAGTCACAACTGTATTAATATAATATAATATTACTAAAATAGATTTATCGAATACAAACTATGATTTAGAATTTTATTTTACTACAATGAATTATTGTTTGGTGGACCATAAATATTGAAGATTAAAAACAATTTTCTTTTCAAATCACATAATAATTGTATGAAATATATAATATGTAATATATGTATATAATATTGAGAGGTTCAATTGCGTCCACTTATCGCGTTGTTTATAGTCACTTGACGACGTTTAATATTATCACCCTCTAACCTGCCGCGTAAACAAAAATATATATAGTAGGCACCTACACCGTTAGGTTAGTGATTGTTATTGATAAAAATCGGAATTGAAAAATGATCCGTGTCTAATAAGTATAATAAGAATCGTAATAATCGTGAGCGCGCGCGTTGAATAAAAAAGAAAATAGTAAATAAAAACCCGTTTTCCGGCTAGAAATGCGTATTTCCCGTTACTCCTTGTGATTTCTTACATTTTATTTTGCATCGCTCCCTTATCGTTTTATTTATTTATGATAAATTAATATATTAAATCCTTATTATTTTCTATTTTAATTGAAATTTGAATTATTGTCCATTTTATGGTCGCGAGGAAATTCTCGTCTAGTTCGTTTCCGCGTGTCTTTCTACAGTTTTCATATTTTAGACGTCGCTGTCGCCGAATGAGAGACGCTGAGCGTCGATATGCGTAATTGGACGGCGCGCCGTGTAGGCAACAGTTATGGTCGTTCGACCACACGGGGTTTGTGGGGTGCGGTGGTATAGGGTGACGACGATGGTGTCTCGGGATGCGATGGCGTCGTGTGGGGGTGGCGGTTGGGAAGTTGCCGTCGCAGCCGCCAATGCGCACGAGACGTTTGCGCCGATGTCCCGCGAGATATTTATAACGACGCGATATTAGTTATGAGGGGACCACGCCACGCACACGTGTATATACGCCGATCTTCGTGAGCGTCATAGTATATAATCTGTGGTATAACAATTGGTATTTGAATACTTTTTTCCTGGTTCATGAAAAACCGGAATCCTTCTATAAGTGGATAAAGAATTGGAGCCTGAACTTATAACACGGGTTTGATAGTCCTCGAAGGTCCTCGTGAAATCATATTTCATACATATAGGGGGAATTGTGATCTTTTCTTTATCAATAGTTGTATGAAAATTGAAGAAAAAAACAATTGCCGTAGAATACAAATTCTGCCGTCGAATCTCGTAGAAACAATAATCAAAATGAGAGAGAATATTTACATATTGTTTAATAATGATATTGTTATGTTTTTAAGAGATTACCTGAAGATACATTATTTATATGATATATTATTGTTGTGTTTAACAGAAGGAGTGGTAGGACGATAACTGCATGAGTTACAACAAAGTCATTCATAAACGTGCAGGTTGAAAATATTGTGCCTCATCGAACTTATAATTTAAACGACGATTGAATGCGAACAACGATACCGCCGGGTATATATACATAAAGACGGACAGCTCCGCCGCCGCCGCTGTCGCCTCAGTCGACCGGTATTGATTAACCCTCCGCGCGGCGTTACTGTGTACTTATACGTATATATTATAATATTGCATTATATATAACTATAAATATATATATATATATATATATATATATATATATATATTATATGTATGTAGCGCGTCATTGGTGATGTTGATGTACGATAATATGATAAAAAAAACATGTAAAAAACGTAAATTAAACCGCAATTTTATACGAGGAAACGATCAGCAGAGTGTGGTTTGCAGGAATGACGTGTTCAAAGGAATATTATGCATTTATATTACTATGTATTTGTGTGTATGACCTACTTATTTTCATAATAATAATAATAATAATAAAAAAAAACATTAATTGAAAAGTATAAAATAAAACGCTTAACGGAAAATTACGTGTTAAAAGTATTATTATTATACGCGTTATCGGTACTTCTCCGTCATATAATTGTCGTTGGAGAAGGTATTCTGCTCACGTGTAAAAAAAGTTCCCGCCAAAGTCTTGGACGTCTTGGTATTGATCTATATGTTTTATTTCGTGCCTTCCATCGCGACATATCAAAATATTTGCGTTTTAACAAGTATATTGTTTTTGGATTTGTGTTGGGTCACGTAGGTCATAATTTTTTATAGTATATTTCATTATTTTGATGTGTTCTAGTTTTTTTCTGATCTATTTTTTTCCATATATTTATAAGCTGGTCACAATAAATAAACCGTAACTGTTGTATTAGTATATATTAATATGTTATCATATTGTATTTTTCTTGTTGATCATCGAAAAACGAACTCAACAATAATAATACGTTTACGAGTACGTATTTTTACGGCCGATTATCAGCAACCGTTGGACCTCGTGCCCGCGTCATTTGGATTTTTTTTTCGTGTTATTCTCGACCGGATATTATATGCGAGGAGTGAGGACAAACCGTAAGAAATTGGTTTCCTAGAATAGGAAAAAAATTGTAAACCACGGTCGCTTTTGCTTCAGGTTGATGACCGTTTAACAGTTCTCCGCGGTGTACGTTTTTAATAATAATTAGACAATCGTCCTCCGTTTTTTGCCCAGTATAATAATATAATATCTATCTACCCAAAGACAGATTAATGACGATAGGAAAAAAAATATAAAAGTACATGCTTTAAAACTATAAACGAAATGTTATTAGTTTATTACATATAATATAATACATATAGGTAACTGCTGCTATAATATACGATAATAGTAAGTATGTCCATTAGCTCCCACCATCGTTTCGACATTAGACTGAAACAGTGAAACACTGTGGTGTTTGTATGCAATACGATTGCATTAATATTAGTATATTATATAGTGACATAAAGTAGGCCAACACATTCTTTGGTTTTGCATAATATAACTTCTCTAATCATTAATTAAATTTCGTTTTTCGTTCATGGTAAATCTTGACGACGAAAACGCTTACGAATTAATTACGGGATCATGGTTTTATTATACATAACGTATAACATACTCCTCGTGTACTATTAAACGGTTAAATACTACAGTTGTAGGTACTATACACATCTATATTATAGAATATAACAACAGAGTCTTCACTCCCCCGATTGATGACTCGGAGAAAGTAGAATTCTGTACTACAGTACATATATACATAAATACAACACTTATGTAGTTGACGTCCGAAAGTTATAAATATTTTTTTTAAACTTTCAACACTTATAACAAAGGTTATGCATATTATTTTTCTTATATACAAGTAATGCAACACGTACAAAAATCATCATGGCTTAATGCGAAACAATTAATAATAAATGTGTTTTTTTTTTTGCCTCACAGAAATTTGGTTCGAAAAGGCCTTCTAGCGAAGACATGGATGGGTCGGATGGAATTTACCATGACGGTATGCCAGCGCCACCTAAGTGTATACCCATTCCACCGTTGGGCAATGGCGTTGGTCCTCAGCAGCAACAACAACAGCAGCAGCAGCAGCAGCAGCAGCAACAGTCTCCTCATTCCAAAAACGACGTGAGCAACAATGCCAAGTTCAGCGTGAAAATTGTGCAAGAACTTGAGTTCAGCACTAGTGAACACCAGCACAATGCTCAGATCTCCACCAACCTGACGCTCACGTCGGTCAATACGTCCGTCCAGAGTGATGTAACCACCAAACAATCTGGTGGTGGTGTTCCTGGTGGTGCTGGCGTTACGGTACCTACCGCGTCTGGCGCATCTGGCATCCCACCAAGTACTGGCACGGGTGGCCCGGTTGGTGGAGGTGGTGTGTCCGACCACCACCCGATGCAGCAACATGAATGCAAACAGGAGCAACCAGACCTGATGGACTTTCCTGTGGACGGTGACCTAAATGATTTGTCATTTATCAACAATGACACCAATGAACCCATGTTAGCTGTGGACACGGACACACTGACTGAGATCATATCTGATTTGAACAGCGAGGGAATTACACCGGCTGATTTCAACCAAGTGGACCTGTGCGACAAACGACCCATCAAGACGGAACCTGATGCCAGGTGTACGCCGCCAGTAAAATCACCTTACGACCAACATCAACAACATCAGCAGCACCAACAACAACACCAACAGCAGCAATCGCAGCAGAGAGGTGGAGGGGGTGGTGGAAATAATAACTATTCGAATTGTGTGGCTGCTGAAACGCTTAAACAATTAGCCGAACAGCACAACAACCAACAACAGAGGCCACCGGATAAGTGTGGTTATGATTTTCCTTACCAGTCACCTGGTTCCGTGCCCGACTTTATACATTCGCCAAGCACTCCTGTGGGCACTCCTAATCCAAATGGTTACAATATGATGTCACCTGTCAACTCCATGTACCATCAGCAGCAACAGCAAGATAAACAGCAGCAACAGGAAAACAATAACTATTATCATCCTCAGGAACCTCCTAAGCCTAGGATGAAGCAACAACAACAGCAACAACAACCACAACAACAACCCCAACAGCAACAGCAACCATCTGTGGCAGCGCAACGCCAACAAAAACAATTGCCCCCGCCCCAACAACAACCCTTACAGTCACCACAGTCCAGGTACAATCAGTACAACGGTCACGGAAGTCCTCAATATCCTGTATCAGCAGCTCGCAGGATAACTCCGTCGCCTGGTGCTGCTTCAGCCGGCGTGCTGTCCCCGCAGCAACCTAACGCTGCTAGCCCAGACGTGGTCACTTCGTTTCAAATGTCTCAGTCCCAACAAGTTCATGTGAGTCAACAAGGCCAACAGGTAAATATAACATCATTTAGTATAATATATTATTCTTTATATTGTATCAAAATTTGTGTTTATCGTTTTCTTTGATAATCCATTTACATTATCTCTGAGAATAGAGTTTATCTAGTTCGTTTTCGCATAAATTAAAGATATTTGAGAAATAAGAATCGTTTTTCTATACTTACCTCTATTATTATGTTCTACATTGTAACCACGAAATTGTGGTACGTTATTATAATTTTTTTTTTCGTGATACTTTTGAGTGGTGACGGTGTCCGCATGTGGCTGTATATATATATATTGTATATTAATAATAAAATTATATCGTTTTGGTTTTCGTCGCCTGTTGCTGTTATTTTATCCACTCGAAAATCATATTATATCGATATAATATTACGGGTGTTTGAGTGGGCGAAGGAATATACCTACCTACCTATTCAGTCTATACACCGACAATTATTTATTATTCCTCTTGTAATTTTTTTTTACTCTTTTTCACGACTGACCGGCATATTTTTTCTCTCTGTGAAGATCTAATTGCGCCGTCTAACAACGGTTTGTGTATTTGTGTGTGTACGTACACTATGTCGTTGTGGTTTTTATTCTAGTCTACTTCCTGTGTTAGCTTTCTCCTCTCGAATGAAGTAATATCAGTTATCCAACGTGTACGCTATATACACTTATAATACATGCATATACATATAGATAAATAGTTCATGATTCGACCGTGCTAATGTCTAATCGTACCCGGCGCCGCCGTCATGACTTCTCGACTCCAACGATATCATGATTGAATGACAGCGGACAGAAAGGAGGAAAAAAGAGGGGTTGTCGGTAACATTATTTCGTTTTCTCTCTTACTTTTCGCCATCATTCACCGTTGTTCGCTTATTATATGATTATTATTATGCTTAATTATTTTGGCCTAAATCGTATGCCTGTTAGAAATATTGAATAAACAACAAAAACTTATATAAAATCATGTTTTTGCTTCTTTTCTTCTGTAGAACATAAAATTGTATCGAAATCCCGTGATAGCGGTATTATATTGTTATTATGCAAAAATGAATCAGACTTTTGTGAGATAGGCGCGAAACTTGTGTCTCAAATGGTTTTTTTAAAATTAAAATCCAAGTTTCATCCGAGTGTTCGTGCGTTGGCAACAGTGTAGGAACAAATTCGTAACGAGCAGCGAGCACATATACGCGCGGGTTACCTACCTCCGCCACCACCGCCACAGCCGCAGCCGTCGGCTTATTATGCAAGACAATGTCGACTTCCTGTATTTATATATATTATAATATTACTATTATAATAATGTTACCATTTTTATTTTTTTGCTGTTGCGTTGTTGCTATTGCGTATAGAAATATAGAAATTATACACGCGATTATACGTAGAAAAAATGTAATTCTTTCGTTATTTTTATTATATTTTTCATAAAACCTCCTGTCGGATATCTACGTGGTAAATGTATAATTGACACTCGTTCGTTGACATAAATTAATAATAATATAAACGGCGACATTCAAGGATAATAATTACCCACCAGAATATCTAAACCTATAACGATATTATACTTGTTTTGTTTTTTTTTTTTTTTGTAATAAATACGGTGTAAAACGGAATTTTTTTTTACATTTTTTCAATTTACTGTCCTTGACGTGCGCGCGACAATCGGTTCTAAAAACGCGCGCGCATTTGAATGCCTCGAAACGTTCCTCTCATGGGAAAAAAAAAATATTGAACAAATTTACCGTCGTTAAATCTCGTTCGATAGCTGCCTAGATGGTGTGCTGCTCTCAATTTTTACTTGCTTGTCGGCCTTATTATTATTATTGTCTATCGTCTACTTAAAATAAATAAATTAAAAAAAAACGAACCGGAAGCATTTCTTTCCAACCAATTTTTTTTCTCATTAGAACATTGTTTTTCCTTCTTAATTTTCTTAATTCGTCTGGTTTTAATCTTCGATTATAATTATAACTGATAAACTGTTATAATAATTTAGCTTTTTGTTTTTGGTAATAAACTAATAACTAATAATAATAGCTAAGAAACGATAAAATATTATAATGTATTAATGTTGTATATTACGTATTCACAAATTGCGTATGATTAGTCAAAAATGAAAACTAATAATAAGATCATTAAACCTCACCATATCCAATTATTTTTGGTCGATTGGTAAACTTTTATTGGGTTCACAAAATAATTTTATTTAATGTGTTTCATATGTCTGTCTTTAGTATTATAGTTATATTATCATAATATCATATTTATATATTTATTTTTCTTAAATAAATACATTTATATCTCAATTGATAAAAATATAGAAAGAAATCAATAACAGATAAATCAAGTATTAATAACAAATCAGACATTATAATTCATACGATTTTAGAAAAAGAATAAGAATGAAAAATAATAGGAAAAGTGTAATGTTCACACAAATTATATTTGTAGTTTCATAATTAAACAGGAATTGAACATAGTTATTATTATAATAGTTCATTATTATCCCCAATATTGTATTATTTGGCAGTTTTTGTTTCCATAAATTATTCATTGTTGGTAATGGGAGTGGTATTCAATTTTTAATCGAATGACATACTTACTCATTTTATGTATTATGTTATAATATTATCTCAAACTAGTATAATATTGAATTTTTGTATTCTTATTTTCACTACTAATTTCATATGTTCTTCATTGTAGACTTTTGGTCAAGGACCGGCTATTCAAGAAAGACTTATGGCCAACACTTCAGTCACCTCGACAACAGCACCAAATTGTGGTGGACCCATGCAGCAATACTACAACTCCAATTGTGGAGACAATGGACAGCAGTCCTATATGCATATGACCCAGTCACAGAGTATGACATTTTCACAACAGCGTGCTCGACTGCTTAGTGCTGGAGCTAGTCCGACCAATATTCGACCACCAGCTAATGTTCAACAGCCCACTATGAATAACGAACATCATATGTTACCACAGCATATGAATAGGACACCTGTAAGTATTTGATAACATAATTATGTTCTAAATATTTCAACTGATAAATTATATTGAAATTTCTTTTAACAATTTAGAATCAAATGAATATGCTGGCACCAAATGGATGTCGACCACCACCACCTGAATATAAATTAAACGTCGCCCAAAATATGGGTATGTGCCAAACCCAGTTTCCCGCACAAGGGTACATGCCGCCTGCTCGACAGGCTTTACCACAAGGTGCTCAATCTAGACGACCCATACAACAACAACCTATTCCACCTTCTGGTAAGAAAACTTTGTTTATTTATAATTTATCAGTATGTAAATTAAGTATTTAAATCGTATTTTTTAGGACCTATGCTACGTTCACAAATGCCTAATACTGGTGGTGGTGCTGGTCCAATGGTTGCTGGTGGCTATGATCGTAATATGTCATCGGTTCAAAGAAACATGATGTACCCAGGCTCAGGAAATCTCCAACAGCCACCAAATGTAACACCTAGTTCAGAAGCATTTAACAGTGATTGGCAACAGTTGTTAGCGGCTAGACAACAGCAGCAGCAGCAGCAACAACAACAACAACAACAACAACAACAACCCCACCAACCACATCAACATCAACAACAACAGCAGCAGCCACAACCGCAACCACATCAATTTAGACCCACATTATCACAAGCTTCAAGTAATATTTTTCATACATTTATTTATTATCTTAACAATTTTATGAATAATTAAAAAAATATATAATTTATTGTGTATTTTTTGTAGTTGCAAATATGAACCAAACCAGTAATACACCGGTAAACAATATTAGCACAGGTTATAATGGTGGTAATCCAAATATGAATAATTGTCAAACTGGGCCAAACAATGTCCACTTAATGGCTGGACAAATGCAACACATGTCTGCCAGAATGGGTAATGGACAGCAAACCATGACACAACAACAGCATGCCAACATAAGCATGCAGTCTCAAAATAATCAGGTAATGAAATTCTTTATTTTAATATTTAAAATAGATACGATTAATAAATATTTTTTGTACAATAGGCTAATTAACTTTTTTGTTGTTATTTTAACAAATTCATATTATATACAAATAAAACACTTAATTTTCCCTAAATTATATGCTTTAATAAAAATGTATCTAAAGTTTACTAATTAACTCTTAACCATTAAATTACAATTTAAAGATTTCACATTGATGTTTAATTTTTCTGTTTTAATGTCTAAAAGACACTTTAAGGGGTAAATAATGGTCCAATTATCTTAAGTAGGGTATTTAGTAGAGAAAGTTGCCTAGTTAGTACTTTATTTATGGTTATTTTTTTAAATTTTCATTATTTTTCTAATGAAAACACTAATAACAACAAAAATAATATCAAATTTTCGGAATCTACATTTTTGACAAATTTTAATTTCATTATTTTATGTTAATTTTTCTGTTATACTTTATTTAATAAATAATAAGGGTTAGATTAATAAATGTTATTAATATATTACATATTTGACTGAGTTTCGCTCAAAATCATTTTCCCGATTGCAATTTTAAGGGGTAATAAAGGAATGTCCAAAATTTGACTGTCCTGATTTTTTTTAGTAAATGTAAATTTTATAAATTAATTTAAAAATTATCTTTGCAGATGTCTGTGAATCTACAAATGTCCCAAGCAATGAATGTAAAAATGGGTGGCGGTGGTCCGAGTCGTATAAACAATGCGCAGATGGTTCCTCAACAACATCCACAACATCATCATCAGCAACAACAGCAGCCTACAAATCAGCAGCACCCATCTATGATGCGAGCACAACAACAGCAATCGTTTACACAACAACAGACAACAATGAATACTGGTAATCAGTATCAACGTAACATGGCGTCTGGCTATGGAACAAATACACATCAACAACCATACCCACAAACAAACACAGCAATGCAGCCTGCACCTGTTGTAAATCCAACGTCTATGCTCAACACTAATAATGGTCTACCGCCTCGTAACACATTTAGTCCCAGTGATTTCAATTTTGATTTTCTTGATCAGCCACTCGCTAATGACAGCAAGAATGGTTTTAACAATAAACAACAAACGTTTGGTGATTTTAACTTTGATTTTCTGGATGCCCATTAATTGTTTTTAAAGTATCACAATCGTCATTAGTTATTGAAAATATTAGATTATCAATATTTAATGTTTGTGATATAAACTAACTATGAACATTACATTAGATTTCAAGTTATAATACAGCCATTGTTAAAGCCGAAAATTAACTTTTAATTTTATTTTTATTTAACACTTATTAAATTTTAAATTTTAAAAAAAATGTTTATTTTTTAAATAAATTAGCTTTCAATAATAATTTCATTTACATTTGAACAAATTATAGTTGATCAATAATTTAAAGTATTTGAAGTTATTCAAAACAGAACTATCAAAATAGCAATGGCTGTATCAAAAAACTTTACTATTATCATTGATATAAATTACTATAGATTGCACACTGGTTCTTTTTTTTCTGTGTGCAATAATTTCTCAATAGATGATATTGAGGGGGATAAAAGATTCAGCAGATTATTGTAATGACTTACAATATTAAATGCGATTTGCTAGAATTGAAAAATCTATCAGTATTGGTGCCGTTTATTGAGGTTATTTTTGCACACATGAAGAAGCACACCTGTGGACAATCTGAGATATTTATAATTAATGTTATTAGTCTACAGACTAAATAGATCATATTTATTGTATTTTTTATCTATTTAGAAAGGTAAATGTCAAATATGACATTTTGTTCCTATTTCTTTTTATCTTGTTTCACTCTGATTACACTTTCTGCCAATATACATAAAAATGATTTCCGCTACGATACTTCAAAGTATTATTAATTCATAGTAATAGTAATTATAATTTACAGTAATACTAAATTATTATCTTAATTATTTTTTGTCTTTGTACATCTTCAATTGTTAAAAATCTTTAATGATTAAGTGTGTTTAAAAAAAAAGGTATCGTGTTATGATAATGTTTACATGTTAAACCAGTCATATTGGTGTTGTAATGATTATGCAACCATATAAATTAACCCAAGTTACCAATGGTGGTTGACAAAATTATATAATTTAAGTATAACCAATTTTGTAAAGATGAAAAAAAATAATACCCATGGGGGAACAATCTCGTTTGATCTCAACTAGTTATTTCTTGCATATGTTTCCAAAGCGAGTGGCTCCCTAATGATTTTTTTTTTTTCATGTTATTATTATTATTTGTTGCCATAACCGCAATTGATTCCATGAAATTTTATTAAGTAAACCACCACCACCAATGATTATATTGTTTTAATCATTACATATTTATTAAAGAGTAAATATAGTTTCATTATTTTCTTCCCTCCTAAAGTGTAGTCCCAAATAACTAATTACATTATTTATTGTAAATAAATATATATATATGTTTGATCAAATATTAATAATTATTATTATATAATAAATATTAGAATTGTTTTAAATTATAATCAGTTTGGTCTGTAATATTATTATTATTATTTTATTGTTGACAAAAAATTTTTAAAAAAATTGTATATATATAATATACATTTATTATTTAAATTGTATTATTTATTTGTTGTGTTTTTTAGTATTAGTAGTTGCCGATTAATATTCTAAAATACCAAGACTGAATGTTCGATCAGTGGCTAAAAAATGTTTTCTTTAATATTCTAAAAGATGATAATAAATGTTCCAATTTTTATTTCGAAGCCTTTTGTTTTGGCCACTGTATTCAGACCATTCATTTTTATATGTACAAATATCAAATTAATTTTTAACAGCAACTTATGCAATAAAAATTATGTTAATGTTTGTATGTGTGACGGTTCATTATTTAAATATTGTTTGTTTCAATTATTATTATTATTTTTTTGGTGTCCAATTTTTTATTTTTATATAATAAATAAAATAAAAAATATTTTTTAATCATATGAGCAAAAAAATAAAAAAATAAACATAAATTTGTTATGTACAGTGTTTTTTGGTTTTAAACAAAACGTAAGAGAATAATTTTTTTTTATATATTGTAATGTTGTTGAGTCAATTAGTCTGTAGTACCGTGACAATTACGAACACCAATTTGTTTTTTATTTTTACATTGTATGACATATTTTAATTATTACATTATTAATATTATTAGTTTTTCTTATGTTTCTTTTCATAATTTACTTTATTTGTACGAATGTATAACCAAAACCTTGTTCTATATAAATAATATTGCAAATAAATAAAGTAAGGAAGAATACCCACTGACAATCATTATTATTTCTTTTTATTTATTATTATTATAATAATATGTGGTTTTTAACCATTTAACAAACTCCTGATTTAATTATTTTGTTTTTATTATAACTATTATTAATAATGTTTTTTTTTTTTTTTTTTTTTTTGGTGCGCTTTTCTTGTTTATTATACAAATTTAAAAATAAATATTAATAATTAAAACATATTATATAGTAAATTATATATATATATATATATATATATAAATATATATGTAGCCTATCGAATACGCTGTTATATAAAAAGTTAAGGTTTAATAATATTTATATATCACTATTATTATACATTTATACCCAACTTAAATAATTCTAAGTTTAAGTTATATATTAATATTATAAAGAAATTTTAATTGTGCTAAAGACGAGGGAAATCTATTATGATTTTATTATTATTTTGTACAATAATTTAAAAAAAACTAATGATTTTTGGTCTTTAAGAGTTGAAATTTATAAACTAAATGATCCGAGTTAGTTACAATTTTAGAACAAAATATAATAATAATTTTATAATAAATAATTTGTGTTTTTATTTCATGTTCATGGTACGTTAGTAAAAGTTTGACATATTATTCGGTATATTGTGACAGAAACCAAAATTATTTATGTTTGTTGTTAAAGTATATAGCTATAGTATTTAAATTAAATCTGATTTTGCAAGAGAAAGTTGAAATTAACACTAGTTTATTGGGTGTGTGGTATTAAAAATATACTATTTGAGGTTTGATGTCAAGATATTTGATGTTTGATGAGATGATAACTAATGTGTTTTAGTTATTTTTAATATTTAATATAAATGGTAAGAATTAGCATTATCAATTTTAGGCCATTACTTGGTCAAGCAGTAGGGCCGTAGCTAGGCACTGACTAGATGGCCTTCTGACCAGGAGCGCAGTATGACCAATGGTGCAAATTTAATGATATTTATAAATAAAAACAAAATACATCATTACTATATTAACGTACACATTAGGTTTAAGAAATAAAAGCATCATGATTTTAAATATTGATAACACATAAATGCAACGAGTCTTAATTATTATTTATAATAATAATTTATTATATAATATTATATTGCAAGGGGCACTATTAACATTTGCTACAACTCTTTCAGACAGTTAACCAACCAAGGCAACCGGGAAATAGTTTTTTTGGTAAATTTTTTTAATATGCTTATTATAGGTATGCATATTTATTTTTAAACAAAATAACTCAAGATGAATTTAATTAAAAATTATTTTGTCATTTTATATTTCGCACACCAGCAGAGGAACTGACACAACTCAAAAAAAATCATTAATATAATTATTTATATCAAAATATGTTGAATTAAATTCTTTATAATTTGGGTTATCATTATTTTTTCATAATCTTTATCATATAAGTCAGTATGATCTAAAATATTTTTCTTCTTGCTTGGAAAATTATCAATTTTCCATCATGAATAGCATGAATACATACCTGAGATGTGTCATTTATTATTCTTGCTTGGATATTATAATGGCAGTCCGTTTATTGTATCATTTCATATCACCCTTTAGAATTGTATAAGTAGAGTTAAATTTCCATAAATTATTTTGTTATTTTCTTTAACATTTAAGTATACAATATTCTTAAAGTCTATATTTGATAATGCTGATAAAATTTAAATACAATTTAATTTTACTGAATTTTACCCAATAATATTAATAATAGGTAATAATAATAATAATGACGCCTATAGGTATTATTAATGAAATATAAATATTAAAGGGATTTAAAATTATTACCTTCAATTTTTGTTATATAAAATATAAATTTCATAATTTGGTACAAGTAAAAATACAACTATTTCCATTTTCATAAAATTTCGAACATGTGTGAAAAAAATTATTATTTTTTTATTTTATACATATTGACTTTAAAACTTCAAAAATTTAATTCTCAACGTTCACATTTTAGATTCTGAGCGAAGCCAGAAATGTATTAGTTTTACAATGATGTTTTTTTTTTCTTTTTTTCTGTAGAAAATTGCATTTAGTTGGTACTTTATTTAGCTCATTTTTCAAATTTCTCAAAAGTTTTTTCTTGGGAGAAGAATAACTACCAAAAATAAGCGGAAAATCGGCATCTTATGGTTTCCGTTATTTTTATTTTGTGATAACTAATTGAGTTTGGATCGTAGATACTTGAAATTTTTTTTGAGTATTTACATAAATAGTTTACACGCGTGGTAAAATTTTGGAACGGATTGGTTTATTTTTGATTAAGTATAGAGCATTGAAATTTTTTCCAAAAATTTTTAATATTAGTTGCAATTCTGAGTGTAACGGTATGAAAATTTTATAAAAGGCCTACTCATATAATACTCAGTCTATTTAAATAATTTTTCGAAAATTGAACGCTAATTTTTTTTTCTTTAAACTTAATTTAACTTAACATTTTACATTGATGTTTAATTTTTGTGTTTTTAAAAGTCTGAAGACACTTTTTCGGGTAGAAATAACTTTCCCATTAACACAACTAGGGTATACTTTCCGTAGAAAAGTGCATCTAGTTGGTATTTTATTTAGCTCATTTTGTGAATTTCTTAAAAGGTTTTCCTCGAAGAAAGAACAACTACCAAAAAATAAAGTTAAAACGTCAAAATTCACGTAAATCGTAATTTTAACGAAATTGATTTTAGATTTTTCATGATTTTGAACCTAGGTACTTTTAGAATACTTTTCGAGTAATCTCATAGGTAGTTTACACATGTGGTAAACTTTTGGAACGGCTTATCAGTATAATATATAGTATTATATTGAGTTTCGTTTAGAATGGTATTTTCTAATGCAATATCATTGCATTCAAATCTTAATTGTAATAAACCACTAATTTCTCCGAGGACCGAAGAGACGAAGGAGGAACGTCCGGAATCGATCTTCACGCTTTTTTGAGTTGTATCATTATTTTTGGTGGTGTGCGATTTAGTCTTGCTTGATTTGTAGTATTTTTAAAGTACTTTTAAGTCGACGCAATGTATAAAAAGATCTATCTTCGGTAGATGCTGTGATTGGTAGTGTAATTTGTATTTGTATTAAAATTATTGGGTAAAAATTTGGACTGCATTAAAAAATTATTCTGTTATGGTAATTTTTGATGAGTTAAGTGTGAAACTGTTATATTATCATAACTTAAGGTTACCACAATATATTTTTAAGTTATAGAAATAATTACTGATTACTATAATTAGTAATCAAATAACTATTGTTCTCTAAAATATACAGATAATACAGTTGTATTATCAATGATAATACAATTAATATAAAATATTAATATAAATATTAATATAAAAATTGTAAGTGACCTTGAATTCCTTTGTTAGAACCTAAGTTAACCTAGTTTAATCTAGTTATTCCTCCGGACATCTTATTTTCACACCACTCCTCCATAGGACGATTTATTCAGTCATAATAATTATTAATTTCGGGGAGCCCGCAACCTTCACCACCAAACATTGAATACGCGCTTGTGTGCTAGTGTATCCCTTTTGATACGTTTATAGACGTAACTATATACATTTTTAGGAAAAAGAGCTTAAGCCTAATATACTTTCATATAATTTTTTAAGAAGTACACATACGTATAAACACTAAAAACAGGAACATATTTTAGGAAGGGCTAAAAATAGTTTAGATAAGCCTAAGCTCTCCCAAGACCCCTAGGTACGTCTCATGGCCGTATTTAACATTAATTTCCAGGGAGGGGGGTTAATGAAGATGTTAATTATGTATATTAAAATGAAAATCTTATTGTTTCTTAAAATATATATTATTTAATATGTCGTCAAATTTTCATGGAGGGTTTGAACACGGAAAACAGTGTTATAAAATATATTTTGTATTTGTGGAAACATTTTCCTCTGTTTGAGCCAAACGCCATAAGATTACAAATTTTCAATTTTGAACTCCAACAACTTTTGAAATGGGTGCAACAAACATACTTTGATATGATTGAATGATAATTTAAAGTTTGACAAACGTAAATTTAATTTTATATTTGATTTTTAACCTAATACTACATATTTCGAAGGTCTGAAAATATATAGCGCTAGGTTAAAAATCGAATATAAAATTTAATTTACGTTTGTCAGACTTTAAATTATCATTTAATCATATCAAAGTAATTTTATTGGACCCGTTTCAAAAGTTGTTGGAGTTCAAAATTCAAAATTTTAAATCTAACACCTAAATAACATATTTTCAGACCTACGATATATGTAGTACTAGGTCAAACATCGATTGTAAAATTAAATTTATGTTAGTTGGACATTAAATTATTTTAGGACTATACAAAGGTAACTGGTAAGGTTTTATGATGTATTTTAAACCTTGTTAGATATTTTTTGTTACTTTTTTGATGTTTTCCTACAATTTTATAATGCAGTGCTGACCGTGAAATTAGCACTACAAGTTTAAAGTTGAATAACTTGTGAAATTGCATCCAACAAATTCCAACAGTTGTCCAATAATATTTATCAGGATCATTTGTATATTGTTGGATGAGTTAAAATTTTGTAAGTTTTATATGTAGTGCTAAGCATTCCCAGGGCTTGTATTTACCACTACAAACTTTAACGGTTAATAACTTTTGAAGCGGTTTCCAACAAATTCCAACAATGTCCAACAAGTCAGAGTAGAGTTTGGTGGAATGATTTTGAAAAGTTATGCTAAGTTTGTAGTGCCAACTTAACGTACCTCACCGAGATATTAATATTTTACTTGTCCATCTTTTATAATTTTATTTTTTAAACGTATATATACCTAAATTGTTTATAATATTTCTCAAAAATTTTATTTTGAAATAGGTACAATACAAATGTTTACAACATTAATATCTTATTTTTTGATTATATTTTCAACACTTTTCCAATGCATTTGCTACCGACCTACCGAGATTTTCTCGGTATCTCGCCTAATTACATAAGTTTTTTTGGAGCAATATAATTTATTATATTGATTTTTATGGATGATTAATATTTAAATATATAGGTAACCGCTAACTTACTCGTATATATATATATATATATATATAACAGGTACTTTGGTTTATGAAATTATGTAATAATAATTAATAGCATTTTGAATGCAAATAAAAATCATTTTTTTTTCTTCTAAAGTTTTTAGTTGATTAGAAAATTAACACTTTATAAGCGTTTCACGATCATTATTTAAAATAGATTATGTTATATAATAACAAAGATAATTAAATGCTAAGCGGCAAGCGGTATAAACATATATTATGGCAATAATATCTAACAGTTATTAAAAAAAAAAAAAAACATTACTCGGATATCTTTACTCGTAAAATATTTAATTGGCCACTAAAATAAGTAAGTTATATTTCTGTCAATCAGAGAACTATGTTACAAAAATAAAAATGATAACATTGAATATTAATTTCCTAATTTTTTTCATTTTCGTGACGTAGGTAAAGTATTGTACGACACTTCATAATATTATTACAATGAATATTATTGTTGCGTTTATGCCAATTACTACTTACCAATTATAATTACTCTTATTTATTAATTAATGTGTTTAAAAATTATTTATGTAAACGATTAAATGATAAAAATATATTTAATTATATATTTAATAATATTATAAACGGATAATTTTTTTTAGCTTCAATCTAAAATATTAAAACGTCGGTTAATTATTATTGCAGTTTGAGGGTAGTATTTACACCCCCGCATCACCGCGATAAACCGGGTTTAAACTACCCATGACTAGGAGAAAGTAATTTGTGATTAATTTTTTTATATTATAAAAGAGGGAGGGACATAAACTTCATGAAATTTTCGAAAAGTAATCTAACAAATTCCTAAATAGGTACTTATAGGCCTCTGATCCTAGTGTTATTACATTATTTAGGTACCTAATAACTACTTATGTTATTTTTAAACAAAATATAATGAAGTTCATTTTTTGTTGCATAAATAAAATTATAGTTATACATTATGCGTCTATAAATAAAACAAATCAATACGTTTCGTTGCATTACTTAATTACCAATTATAGCTTAAATGTGATCTGATAATGTAATAAATAAATGACAAGGTAAAAGCGATAAAAATTAAATTAAAATCATATTTCTTTTTATTTGTATAATTTTCTTTTAAAAATGTTCACATGCGTCCATAATTAACAATCATAGTCGTCAGAAAATACGTCAAATCTAATTAGATATTTATAATTTATTATAGTTCAATTTTTTATTAATATATATATTTTGTAATTAATTTTTTTGGCGGTATAAATGTAAAATTACAAAGTAAAATATAAACAACTGTATTTGGATATAACGTTTAACATATACATATATTATGCTTCAGCTTTCGTATGATAGTTGACTGTCCAAACTTGTGTTTTACTTTTTACAAAATATTTATTACAATTTACTTCGAGAATAGATTATTAAGTTTTGGTATATTATAGATAGATAGGCTTGTTTGAGAGTTTATAAAACTATTTACTTACTAAGTACATTAATACGTTTGGTGTTTGATTGAAATAGAGAAAGTCTATGACAAACTTCAAACCAATTGTAAAATTAAATATATAGTGTAAATTCTACAATTAATAATGTTCAAACTCGGGGCAGTATTTGAACTTTTGCCGCCTCTGGGCAACACGATTTTGCCGCCTCACCACTCCTAAAAAAAAACGAACACATATTTTTTTAAGTAAAACAAAAATAGTCAAACAAGAAAAAAAATATACCCTTATTTCTATTCAAATATAGGTAGAAATCTGAAATAACTACATAATAAAATCATGGAATGCACAAAAGATTTAAGAATTATAAAAAAATATTATATTTAAAACCATCAATAATTTTTATGTAATTAAATGTTGACTAATAACACGATAGCAGCCTTAGTTCTATATAAAAAAAATATATTAGATGAAATTTGATGGTCTAGTAAAAATATGCCGCCCTTTTAAAAATTGACGATAGGAGCAATATGGGACCATTGCTCTCCCTAAATACGGCTCTGTAATAAAATAAAATAAAATAAATACGTTGATACTAATTGCATGGTATGGGTAATATAACGTAATATACCTATTAGTACCTATATATTTTTTGCGATTTATTGAAAATAGATTAATCTACGATAATATTATTATTTAATTGGCAATTATATTTTTATTTAACTTGTATATTATATTTTTAAGCCAAATTAAATATGGTTATTAAATAAATAAATGATAATTTTTTTAAAAAGCATTTGTTTTCATATTTCTTAATACGTACATCGTTATTACAGTGGTGTATTTATGGAAGGAGGAAATAGATTCCTTGACCTATTTTTCTATTGATATTTTTCGAAAATTAATATAAAATAAGTTATTTTAGATATATAATATTATCTGTGGTGATATTACAGAATAACAATATAGAAATTTTCAAACTTCAACGCGCGTTGTTGATGATAGAGAGAAAATAAAGCCCCCTTTAATCAATGAAATGTTGTCATCGCATACCCTCGACAATATTCTAAATAGGCCACTGTATAATTATATAAGTATACATGAAAAATTGATGCATATTCCACGTTTATTATACTTAGGTTAAAATGTAAAATGAAGTTAGAAAATTTAAATACTTATAAGTTATTAACTGTATATTGTTGCATCTAAGTAATATGCTGATTTGTTAATATAACTGTATAACTCTTTGCATTACACGTGTGAAGTTCGCGTACTATTACACTTTAAAATTCGGACCTTAAATAATACTATCGTTTAGATTTTGCTTTGTTCTAATTGTATGTTATTATACTTATTATTATGTTACGAAAAGTTTATATTTGGCACGTGTAGATCTGTGCAGTGTAAGCATTAAAGGCGGTCAATATAATATACGAATAAATATTAGTAGCAAATAGTTTAGTATTTGTTATCAATAATTTATAACAATGTTTGCCGTATAAATAATATTTTCGACAATCGACATTAATTATTTAAATATTATTGTCATAAAATGACCCAAAAACTTTTAATCCTCGCGTTTTCGTAATCTTGTCATAAGTTAGATTTTAGACGGAAACCACCAAATTGACGTGAGACGAGGGTAACGGGTGCATGACATCATTGTTGTGATGTATCGCTTAGATACCTAGACGGTATTCTCGTGTCCAAGGAAGACTTACGATGGTAATTAATTAATTTGATCAAGGACGTGGATGTTGTATAATGAGAAGTTCTAAAGTCTAAAAATAAAGTAAATGATTCAATTCATTATTATAAAGACGTAATCAAATTCTAACGTAATTTTACACTTTATAAATGAGTAATTATTATTATTTTTTTTATCAATAATTAAAATCAATCATTCTATTACCAACATATTTATTAATAAATAATAATATGATAATCGATTTACGAGTAAAAACACAATATGTATACCTATTATGTAACTATTATATTATATTATATAATTACAATCCATCATGGCCATCATACTTAATATTATGATATAATAATTAAACTATTAAATTAATTAATATAATTCGATCATCGATCGTGTGGCATAGATCGAAAGAATTGCATATTTAGAGCATAATATGACACTCGTGTATCGAGTACACCCAGGATGTATACTTTGTTCCTTTCATAAATTTGGCTTATGACGCAGGGGGTATACATATTTATATATATTATATGTTTATTGTTTATCGTTAAAGTTTATATAATAAAATATACTTTATTAATTCATATATAATTATATTAACGTTGTTTAGAGAAAAGTATTTTTTGTGTGATGGTAGGTACCTGTTTATTTAAATTAGCTCTTGTATTCAGTGTTTGAATTGGAAAAATAAAAAAAAATAAATACTATAAGACTTAAAAAAAGTAGAAACCCTTAAAATGATTGAATTCAACCTAACCCACGAGAGATTCGAAAAATTAAAATGGGTACGCTAAACTTTGTTTAAATAAGTAGCGGTACTCCCCTCGACCAAATTTAAACATTTAAGTATTTTTTTAAGATACAGGCACGCTATCAATGAATCGTATACGTATGTCATTATAATCCTCTACTGTTTTTTTTAATCCTGAATCGTAAAAATTATTATAATTATTTATCTTTCTTTACGCGTTTGTTTTCGAAATATATATTTTATAATAATAATATAATATACTTAATATTCAGCCGAGTAATTAATTTTCAATCGTGTTCAACGTCCAATAGATATTTGTACTAATATTTATATACACGGTGAATTATTAGGCGTGCTCACTACCCCTTTTTTTGCTTTAATAATGCATATTTTTGAATTTTTTTTTCTGACATTTTAATTTACTACCCATATTTTTCAATACTTAAATTTAAATTTTCCAAAATATGCATTATTTAAGAAAAAAGTAGGTTGAGCATACTTGATTAATATAGCCACTATCCTTAATTTATAAAGTAGAATATCTGAGAAATTATACTCGTTGGAATTTTGAATTTGACATATCGAAAATTTTAGAAAAATTAACTGAATAATATTAAAAAAAAGTAGAAAAAAATATATAGTTCCCATTTAAAAATACGAAAATTGTGTTGCTACAGGATAAACCTTATGTAACATAAAAAATTTAAGTATTGAAAAATGCGGGTATTAAATAAATTAAAATGTTAGAAAAAAAAATTTCCAAAATATGCATTATTTATAGTAAAAAAAAAGAGGGCACGCTTAATAAATCACCATGTGCAATAATGTTTAACTTTCGGTATAAATGTTAATTTTTAGAATAACTCAAAAATAGATAGGCTATTATAATTTAAGAACTATTATTTAATTGTGTGAAAACAAATAATAACTTAATATATATATATATAGTGACATTGTTTACTATTAATATATTTTACAGCTCAAAGTCTATACTGACCCGAGGTCTGTTATACGCATTAATAAGCCAACATAATATTATAAGGCCGTTATCACTTTACTTTATCTTTTCTGAAAAAACGCTATTTCACGGACTAGCATTGATTGAGAGCAGCGCACAAACGTTTTAGCATCGTCGAAAAGTGTTCGTTCACCATACGTTTACAGTCTATACTTCCAAAAATATATAAGGTACTCTATCTGCCCGATCGACCGGAGTAAACGAAAGGTAAATTAAAATAAAAAATAAAAAACAAAATAAAATACACATAATATATTATACTTAAGTTTTAACGATTTTGTACGACGAAATTTTAGCATGCTTTTTATCTAACCAATATTCAAATTATTACTAATTATTATAATTCCATTTAAAAGTTAAACATATATTTATATATATTATTATAATTAGGGCTAGGATTTAAATGCAAACAAATCTTTACATTTCATATTCACCAATGTACTTATACTTGGAATTTCAAAATTATTTGAATTCCTTTTATTTTCTTTAGTATCTCCCTAAGACCATTTTGAATTTTACCAATGTGTCACTACTCTCCTGTCACGCATCATTTTCGCATTTAACGTTTGAAATAGATTTTAAGACCTCGCGAAGAGAAAGTGTATTTTATTATTGACCAAATCGGGTTTTTGATTGTTATAAAATAAATGTTCATGAAATAAATACAATTTTACATTAGTTTTTTCTAATCAATTCTCAACAGTTATAAATACGGGCAAAAATGTTCTATTCCATTAAAAATAAGCGTTATAACAATTAATTTAGATTAATTAGATGGAAAAACATGAAAATCCTAGTCCTAATATTATAATAATATGAAGTTTATACATATGCTGCGTTTTATTTTATTCAGTGAAACAGGTTAATAACAGCTATATTGTTATTAATTTATTTTTATTATTGTTTGTTATTATTAAGTACTCTTATTAGTTTTAACTTTGAAGTTATTCATTGATTATAAAACATTATGAACTAATCATTATTATATTCTATTCATATGCCTAGATTATGAATAATAGACGGTTAAGTCTTAGTTATGTATTATAATAATTAATAATATTGTGATATAAATAATGATGAAATAGTAATTTGAAACTATAAAATTATAGTTATATAGATAATTATTATATACATATAGAAGTGATTTTGATGCATAAACAAAGTAGGTTAGAGAATATTTCATTAAAAATTCACCAAAACTGTTAAGGGGAGTTCAATTCCATTTTAAAAGAGCAACATGATAAAGAAAACACAAATGTTGAAGCCGTTGATGATACGATTAAATTAAAATAAATAAACTGAAATGTAGTAAAGTGATTTTCATAAATAAACGTTTTTAAATAGTTGTACGCGATAATATTTATACAGGTAAATATAATTAAAAATCGTTTAGACTTTAGAGTTCTTACTATAAACGTCTAGAGTTCTAGACGATTGTTAACTTTTATAATATTAATTTGTCTGTCTACATTAATTTTTTTATTAAACACTTTAGTTTAAAATGATAAATGAAAATATTATGATCATAATATGTAATCGGACGAAAACGATAGATTTCAAATGAAATCGAAAAAATTGTATTTTATATTGTATTTATTTTTATATATAAATAAAAATTTATATTGGTTCAGATGTTTTTTTAATAAAATATATTTATTATAAATATTTACTAATTTTTAAAATATATCGTAGATCGAAATTATTAGTTATATTTGGTAATATTGAACTCATATTAGAATCAGTATTCAATATTACTATTTTAATTGTTCCAAATTCCAAATTTGATATAATTCCGTCATTAAATATATCATATATCTAGTATAAATTATAAATAAATAACAAAATAAAAATCTAACTCCCCTCATTTTTCTTTGTATGTTTTTTTTTTTTTTACAAAATATGTTCCTTACACTTATTTACAAATTACAATTGATGACTTGTTCACAAAATAATAAAAATAAATGATACATTTGAATTACCAACTAGTCTTACATATTATGAACTATTTCGATCTCTATAAATTTTTTAATTTTCACTTTATTGTTTATACATTTATTTGTTTATTTTTAAGTATAGTTTTAATATGTTCAGCGGTAGATGGATTAAAATTTTCGGCTCGAGAATTTACGGTAAAGTGGGCCCTTTTGTATTTTTTTTATTTAACATAATATTGTGTTTATTCATGAATTGTTTTAAATAATACAATAATTATTACACTAAATTTATAATATTATTTATTTATCCAAAAGGTACATTGGAATATACAAATACAATAATAATAATAAATATATCTAGGTATATTATAGTTCATTGGCACATAACAATAATTTAAGTGAGGTATATTATATATAATATTTTATTTTAGCGATTTTGATTATTTTAATCTAATTGTGTATCATGATTGAAATTATATGATACTAAAATTATGAATATTGAAATATACTTACCTTTGAACACGGAAGAAGACATTTTTTTTCTTATACTTATATAGTATTATAATTTTGTGATGGTATTGTGTACCTATAAATCTATAATTATTAATATTTCATACTAATATACTATAATCGATAATAATTGTAATAATTCTTTTTACCTATAATCAAAATTGTAAAATAAACTTTAACCATTACAGTATGTGTTTATATATTATACTGTATATACCTATCGTTATAATTAGCCAGTTAGGCATATGATAATGTACTTGTCAGTTTGTACTAAATAGAAAATGTAATTATCAAAAACAATAATTTTGATATATGACGCTTTATAATGTGAAATGATACCGTAAAATATAAAATATATAGGTACTAATATGTATTGTATTATTGTAACAAATTTCAATAAAAGTTTTGAGTATTTCGATAATACTTTATACTTCGATTAAAATTAACTGAGAAATGGAGTGTTTTTAAAAAAAATATATTTATAAATATTGATATGGGTTACTTTAAAGTTGTCTAATAACAATATTACTTAATTTATACATTTTAGTGTGGGTAATTGAAATTTGAAATCAATTAAAAAATGAAATTCCTTATTAGGTATATTATAATGTATAATAAAATATTATATATTTCTAGTTTTATTCAATTTATAAATGATAAATACATGTAATATTTTATATAATTATTAAATCTACTAAATATTTAGAAAAATTAATTAACATTTTACCATATAAAAATTAAAATAATGTTTATTAGAAATGAAACACCTAATTATAAAAAATTTAATAATCGTTAAATTGTCTATTATTAAAAAAATTAGGTAATTACCCAGTGACCTATATAATATATACCGATTACAAGTTATTATTTAATTTTATGGGTATATCAATAGTATAATATTTCTATCATGCAAGAAATGATAATTAAATTAAATTATTTTTTTTTACTTTTTAGACAAATAGTCAATAGGTAAACAAATATATCCATATTTTACGGTTGTAATTATTTTGTGATAATATTTTCACATTAGTTCATTCTTAATTAATATTATTCTCGATATATTATACATATATTTAATAATAAATTAATGTAATCTGAGTCATTTTTTAATCATATTTTCTGTGGTAAAGAGTGACACCCGTTAAAAAATAAATATATTGCTATACTATTTAATTTGTAAGTATATGTTTAAAAGCTATCAAATGTTAATACATTTTTGAAAAAGATATTAATTAATAAAAAAAATATATTGTAAAGTTGAGTAAAAAATTGTGTAGTATACATTTAGTATTGATTTTCAAATATATATTAGTAATTATAAAATATTAAGACTAATGGTAGTTATTATATTATAGTATTTAGTAGTATTGAAAGTGTAATAACTATAATATAATTATGAATGGTACTGTTTATGTATTTAGGTACTTATGATTATTATGGTACCTACTTATTTTATAGTAACTTAGATGTATACGTTAATAATTATAAGTTATAAACTTATAATGTATAATTATTTCATTTCCCTGAATAGCGATAACGATTTTGAAAAATAAAATAAATATTACGAGATTAATAACATACCTTTTTAGGATATATTTTTTGTATAAAAATGTAATATTAATTAAAACTAAATTTAATATACCAACATACGGACATGTGGTATTGACAAATCTTTGTGTATTTTTTTTATTTTAGTAATCATAAAAATCAAATCTTATATTTGCTTATCTTTACGTAATAATAATTAATTTATAGAATATTGGCATATAAGTTTTTTTTTTTATAATGTATTGGTATAGGCGAAAATCAGCAAAAAAACGTTTAAGGAACACAAATACTTAATAATTATATTATAATAACATAAAAATGTTTTTGTGCTAGATACAGATTTTTTTCTTGATTGCGAGGTCAATATTAAGGTTTTATTTACCATAGTTACTTTTAAGATTTTACTATTTATCATTTGTATTATACATAAATAAGTATCCTGAAAAACATATTTATGATTCGTAGATACCTACTTATTCTTTGTAGACAAAATTATCGAGTAACATGCTACATTTTTTTTTTTTGAATTTTGATCTTTAAGTTGTTTTCAAAACAAGTACTGAATAATGAGATGTGTATATATATATTATATAGTATAATAATTATACATGATTGCCATGATTTTATATTACAGAAAAAAATCTAGAGGTTCTCATTTGCTTTTTCCTGTAACAACAATATTGATCAGGACGTATACGGCTTTATTAATCACTATAGTTAGATGTATTATTAACAAATATGTAAATTTTAAATCGAGCATATTATGCGAAAGTAGAAGTATATAATATTGTTAATCAGTTATCACTCTACCAGGTTCGATGTTCGAGTATTATCAATATTGATTGAACGAAAACCGGAAATTATTACCTAATAACTACGATTTTTAGTAAATATAATGGATAATACAATGAATGTGTATTATTGTTAAATTTTAAAATTTATTTCTTTAATATCATTTCTAATTGTATATTTGTATGTAATTAAAATATATTATTATGTTGTAATTTCTAATGAAAATTTATGATTCTCATGGTCAATATTATTAATGTTGTTTGACTTCGAGCTAATTACTAAATTCTATTTGATTTTTAAGTTAAATGCAACAAAACATTTAAATTAACTACATATTAATTATCAATAATAATCAAAAAGAAACCAAATTTTAAATATAAATAGCTTTTTGTGAAAATATATTATATTATAGATTATAATTGTTTTACAATTAAATATACAAGGAAATATAATATATTTTTAAGGTTCAATAAAATGTATAAACTAGAAACGAGTTATGAAGAATTTCTAAAGAAAGAACTAGAGAAGAATCCGGAACTAAATTTGAAAGACATCGAAGTGTTGAAAGAACGAGTGGAATCGAACAAAGAATTACCTTCTATGCCAGGTATAAATATATATTTATAATTCATATTAGAATAATAAACTAATAATTAATGTATTATAGTTTCTCACCACGTTTAAGTATCCTTCTCGAAAACTTTTTACCATTATAATAAATGTCTTTTAAATGTTATTTTTACAAATTCCTCCTTTGTATAATATTGAAAATAAATCTATCCGTACTGTATTAAGTATCAAGTGTTAACATTATTTAATAAAACTTAAACAAATTATTAACTAGAAAATACACGGTGGTGGATAAATTTTTAACATGGTTGTAATTTTGCATACATTATTAAAGATGATCAGAATTTTGTGTTACAAAAGTAGTGGGAATTACATACGTTTTTAATGTTATCTCCGTTATTATTGCAACAATAATTTATGACCATTCTGTATATACCTAACGTTGACTTAGAATAAAAAAGTACATACCATTTCGAATATAGACATTGTTTGGGAAATAAATTTTTAAATTTAATTTTCAATACGTTTTAATGTATTTAAACCATTTCTTTATTTTCTTTAAAAAAATAAAAACCAATCAAATCACCACACTGTTTTCAACGATATAAATTAATATTTATAATATATTCTTATATAATATTATTAAGATAGTTTTATAATTCGCTTCGGAATTTCATCACTATAATTCGTCTGAATTTTTCGTATTTTCCACAGACAAATTATACGTCATGTTCCTACACAGTTGTTTTTTCGACGTAGACGCGGCGTATAAGACAATCGTCGCTAATTACAAGTATCGTAAAGACCTTCCACAGGTATTCGCCAAGTACGATCCGTTGTCGGAAGAGATGAAAAAAGTATTTGAGACTATGTAAGTGTAAAACGTGTTTTTTTACGATTTTAATTGTGTATTAAATGTTTTTTTAATATTTTAATTCATCAAAGGGTATCAACTATTTGAATAATTTGTTTAAATAATTGACATATTTTATGTCATATTATAGTATTATACCTTAGGTTAGTAAAAATGGCAGCGAGATTTTTCTGTTGTAGGATCAAGGCTAGTTGAGTCAAATGATTCGAGATACCTGAAATAATACAATAGTCAATAAAATATAATTATTATAATAAACACAATACTTTTATGATAGGTCATAGGTATATTATAATAGGTATTTATTTATTATATTGATAACCAAATAAAATACTGAAATAATTATTTACTAAAAGTCAAATTATGAATATTGATTCGTGATAAAAAAAAGATAATAGCGTCATATAGTTTGAGGTAGTCAGCGGAACAAAGTCTTATTTTCTTTGAGTTTTGCAATAATTAATAAAAATAATTATATTTATACGATAATGTTATGATGAATTGAGACTAGAATCAAGTAGTGCAGAAACTAGAAATTTGGGGGCATAAGGTGAGAGTCAAATTATATGCCTCTTATATTATTATTATATATATATTTAAATCTAAATTCATATTTTTGTAAAAATAAATTAATATAAAATAAAATATAAATTAGCAGCACGTGTTTACATTAAAACCACGGTTATCTAAAGTAGATCATCGTGATTAAATATACAATGTTATTACAATCAATGTTAAAACCTAATTTTAATTTTTCTTTGGTAAATTATTGATATATTACGCAAAGCATATTTTAAACATAAAGTTGATAGCATGACCAATTAATTTAATTATTTTAGAATTTTTTTTTCTTGCTTTGGATGAAGCAAAATTATTAATAATTTTCGTTCATCCATTGAAACCAGTAGAGATAAAAAACAATACAGGCACTAAAATATATGTTACTATAAACAGAGATAATTTTCCGAAAAAACTGACAAATGTCCTTTATTGTTTTAATTTCGATATTTTTTAAACATTCCTTAAGTGATGATAATTGCCGAGGAAAATCAGAATTTATATCATTACAACGCAAAGAGTAAAATAATATGCAGATTTTATTAATTCTGTTTAGACACCCAAATATTTTAAAGTTTTAAAAGATCAATATTTTCCTTTTGTATATACATTAGTAAAGTATATACATTATACAGCATTGTATTTTAGCTTTCCATTTCTATGCATGGGCTTTTTTTAGAACTTATTGTTTAATTAAATTAGATAATTTAAATTAATTTATTATTTAGGTACCTACAAGATTACCAAACGTCAAAGTATTATATCTTGGTTCACTTTTACTAAAAAAATAATGAAACATTATATTATATTTTTTCCTATATCACAAAAAATTAAATTAAGATTATACAAATTAATTTTAATTACATTGAATTATTTTAGATTCTGAGCGAAGCGAAGAATGTATTGGTTTTACAAAGATGTTTTTTTTTTGATATATGAAAACACTTTATTGGATAGAAATAATGATTCGATCACCACAAGTACGGTATACTTTCGGTAGCAAATTGTGTCTAGTTGGTACTTTATTTAGCTCATTTTTCGAATTTTTCAAACGTTTTTCCTTAGGAGGGGAAAAACTACCAAAAAATTGCGGGAAATCGGCAAAATTACGGTTTCTGTAATTTTAAATTTTTTAATTTCGTGATAACTAATTGAATTTTGATTGTAGGGACTTGAAATTTTTTTTGAATATCAACATAAATGTTCTACACTATCGAAAAAATTTTGGAAAGGATTAGTTGATTTGGCCAAGTATAGAACTTTGAACATTTTTCTAATAATGTTTAATATTTCCGGCAATTTTTGGTTTATCGGTTTGAAAATTGTATCGAAGTCTAATCATATACAACTTAATCTTTTTACAAAATATTTTGATAATCTTGACTGACAATTTTTTTTTATAGGCTTCTAAAATTTGAATATTTTTAGTAGAATTGAATATTATAAATTTTTTTTTTATGTATGAAAATATTTTTTCGGATAAAAATAATGGTCTGATTACCACAAATTGGGTATGTTTTCGGTAGCAAATTGCGTTTAGTTGGTACTTTATTTAGTCCATTTTTCAAATTTCTCAAAAGTTTTCCCTTGGAAGAAGAAAAACTAACAAAAAATGGCGGAAAATCGGAAAAATTATGATTTCTGTTATTTAAAATGTTTTAATTTTGTAATTAATAATTGAGTTTTGATCGTAGGGACTTGATAATTTTTTTGAGTATTAACATAAGTAGTATACAAGTAAGGTAAAATTTTGGAATGAATTATTAGTGTAGTGTATTGTAATATATTGAGTTTCGCTCAGAATCGTATTTTCTAATGCAATATTATTGCATTCAAATCTTAATTATGATAAACCACTAATTTCTCCGAGGACCGAAGGGACTAAGGAGGAATGCCTACAATCGACATTCCCACTTTTTTTAAGTGTTAATTTCATTTATTATTCAATATATTCAGATAGTTATTAACAGATTATTAAAATTATGTTGTATGACGTAATAATAAACTATAATGAAATGTATTAAATAAAATATTATATTTTTATATAAAAGCAGTGTTGTAATATTTGTGTAAAATTTGTTTAATGAACCACGAAATTTTTTAAGTTCCGCAACCCAATTATCTTAATTTTTTTTTTCTACCACTAGGGTATTTTTCTATTTAAGACTGATGTTATAAAAGTCTTCTTTCCAATTTCGTTGTGAAGGCATTGAGCTCCTCCCTAACACAATATTAATAATATTATGTAGGTAATAGATATTATTTGTAATATTAATGTTCAGTGGCGGCGTGAAGGGGTTAGGTTAGGCAATACTACGACTCAGAAGTAATTATATTGTTTTTTTATAGTTAATATCATTTAAGAGGCTAAACACTTGAATTAATGAGGAAAGTAACATTTTTCAATACTTAAATAAATATCGATTTATATTCGCTAGTAACATATATATATATATATATATATTTTATATTTAACAAATACACAGTTTTAAATCTAAACAATTAAAAATTGAATTAAATTTTAAATCAGTACACATTAAATTATCCATCGAACATATAAATGTATCTAAAATCAACTCAGTTTTTATTAATAACTCAACACTACACAAAATATGAACAGAAATAATAACGTCAGATCTTCGGCTTACTGGAATAACGCGCATCTACTTATCTCTGCAGTTGTTTCCGTCGAGAATCAACGAACGCGAGACTAAGATCCATCAGCGGATGAATGTTTTTGGATCTCGGAAAGATCAACGAGAATGTTCGAAGCTCAACGAAAACAGAGTTGTTCTCACAGAGAACGATCGCGTAAGATAGTAGGATATCGCAAGAGTGCGGACAGCCACGATCAGAGACGTATTTGGGAATTTTTTACCCTAAGTAAGATAAATAAACGCTCGCTTCCCAACCTAATTTTTTTTAGCAATTTTCATTTTTTATCATATCAAAACGTTCTCCAAAATTTACCGCCTGAGGCCCAAGCCCTTCTGCCCTCTTCCCCCCTCCCCCCCATTAAATACGTCTCTGACCAAGATCCCTTAACGAACAATTGCCGAAGCAACAGAAATACTGTAATTGCGATCAGTGGCGGAACGTGGGGTTAACGGCCGGTAAGACAATATGGCGGAAACTATAGAACATCGACGGACAATAATAGAACGATAACTGCAACGGTTAATCGAATACGAAACGCGGTTTAGACGAATAATTAAAACGAAGAAGCAAGCCCAATTGAACCGTTTCTTGCAAATACCAACGAAGAGCTAAATTCCACCCACGCCCATTGTATCATTAGCATTAAATTATTAAGGTACATTACACAATCATACTTAGGTAGTAAGGTATATGGTATCAATACATATCATCATCATAACTGAATTATTTATATTTATAATAATGTGAAATAAATAGACAATAAATAATAATAAACACTTAGTATATTATTTACCTTGTACTTTAAATGTTCAATGAAACATTATGTATCAACTTTTTTCTCTCATACTATATTGCTAAAGGATAATTATACGTTTATAATACTCTGTCTTATATGCTTTGTTACGCAAATAATAATAGTGAATTTTTTAACACAATCTATATAAAAAATAATGTGGTAAAATCAGAATGAAAACAACTATTTGTGCTAAGATACTATGTAATAATCATTTTAAATTTCTCAAATCACCAATGTCAGTAATAATTGACTAAGTAGTACATTGATTTTTGGTAGTTGGGTCAGCTGTTAATATACCAGCTATTAGTTGCCACTTATTTTAGTAATGATTTTAATTTTATATAAATATTTTTCTTTATTATAAGTATAGTCAACTATAACTATATGCACATACAGGTCAATTGAATGTCTAAATATTATATTTACCATATTTAGAACTCTTAACTATTATTATAGATCATCATAGGACACAGGTTAAATTAAATGAGTACAGGTATGTTCCAATATTTATTTTAATATTGAAATATACAAATGTTTTTAGCCTTTATTTATAATTTTATGATTTATGTATCTTTAAATATATGTAATAAATAATATAAGAATTAGATAAGTATTTAAAAATACTACGATATTTTATTTTTTCTCGTCTATGTTGTCGGCGTTCGCTATTCCATTAATCGTTAAATTAAAACCTAGCTCCTGCTATTTAGTATCTACACTATCTTCACTCTTTTTTTATTTTTAAATATACAATTAGATTGTCGCAGTTATTGTATAAAAATGAGAGTCACAATAGCTTTATGTTTATTACTTCGATTAATTCAGTAAAGTTTTAAAACTCATTTTTTTGGGGAGGGGAGGGGGCGTATTTAGAAGAATGAATTGAGAAAGATTAAGGTCATAGGAAAAATTTATGCCCCCTCAGAATGAATCAGGAAATATATATAATATCGCTTATATACATATATTGTATATTATATACCTACGTATATGCTTTTGAATTATTTGAGAATATTCGATTGATTTTTATAAATATTTTCCAATGATTTTCTAATAAATCGAATATTAATTAAATACAAATAAATCAATCAAATTGTATAATTAATTTTACGCAGTTCAATGAGCAATGTGACGGATTTATGTACAGGGGAAAAAAAGCTAATTATCTACACCAATTTCAAAAATACCAACCCACAAGCGTTCGACTACGTAGATAGTGTTCGATACTTCTTTATGATGCTGGATTATTTAACGTTCACCAACGGTACATTCGATGGAGTGGTAATGGTGATGAACAGCAAAGGCATAAATTGGCGGCATATTACAAAGACGCCAATGAATACAATGAAAAAAATGCTCGAATTTGTTAATGTAAATACTTAAACCTTTTTTTTTTCGTATCGTTAACGCCTAACCAAACTCATCCCCGAAGTGTATTTCTTGACCAGACGCTAGCATTATTTATTATTAAAATATTAATCCTAATGTAATAATATAATTTGAGTTTTATATGTAGATATCTATTTTTTTTTTTTTTTTTTTGTCATTTTAAGGAAGCCTTACCAGTAAGATTATTAGAAGTGCACGTTTTGAATGCCGGATCGATTGTCTCAATGTTATTTAATATAATAAAACCATTTATGAGTCGTAAACTCCTTAGCATGGTGAGCATCAAATTTATTTCTTAAAAATATAATACGTTATATTTATATGATTTTAAATATTTAAAATATTTTTTCTTCGTATCGTACCTATATGCAATTAACTAAACTGTTAAAATTGTATTCATTTTTTAAAATATCTAATATATTTATTTAATTAGATCAAAAATTATTTACCGGAATAACAATTAATAATTTCAAACTTTATTCCACTATGATATTAAACACCTTACTTTTATATTTTATTTTTCAGTTGAATGTTCACCCAGAAGGTTCTGCAGAAGTTTTGAAAAATTTGCCCATTGAAATATTACCATCAGAAATAGGGGGCAAAGGAAGATCTCATTATAAGTATTGCGGTAATATGAAACAAATAATGATACAAACCTATAATTTAAAATTAAAGAAAAGAACTATTCACTTACCAATCTTAATATTTCTTTCTTTTATGATTTTACAGAAGAAATGTATGAAAAAATGGTTTCTTCTCGCGATTGGTATTTGAATTAATGTTTAGTTAATGTATATAGTATATACAATATCACTATATTAAAATAGTAATTAAATCTAATTTTTATATTACAATTTGTTAGGTATTCAAAATTATAAATGATTTTGTTGTTATTGATTATATCTTTATATTATATTTAATAGTATACGGTATCGAGTACAAGCAGTCAGTGGTATCTGCATATATATATATATATAAATTATAATTCATAAAGTGTTGGGTATTTTAATGTGATTAAAATTTTATATTTCATTTATTAAAGTTTATTATTTATTTATTTTTTTTTTATTAGAAGTAAGGCTTCAACATCACAGGTTATTAGCCTAATTTATTATTTAATACTTAAACTTAATTATATAGTAAGTATAATTATAGTATTAATTACGAGTATAATAAAATATTATATTGTTTTTAATTGTACATTTTGTTCATAATTTTAACTTATATATTTATTTTATTATATTTAATGTTCCATATAGGAAAACAAGTTTCTCGGGTTCTTGTTCTTTAATTTAACATCAAATGTATGTGTTCACAAAACTTTTTATTATTAAAATTATTTGATTAAAAATGACTTATTTTTCCTAAATTTCAATCAATGGATGCCCTTAAATGTTACAATCTAACTACTAACAAGAAAAAGAAATAAACCCTAAATTTAATATTAAAGTTTCAAATGTACCTATCGTTATTTTCACGAAGGCTACACAATAATGTATAGAAAATCATTAAAATGATAAAATAAAAAACAAGTGCACAATTTTCAGCCTTGAATTACCTACTTAAACGTGTTTAGCAAGAAATCACGCTACCAGTTACACATAGGTAAGTATAGAAATTAATTAATATTTTTAGCAAACATTTAAAACAAAAGCATTATAGTATACAATAATAAGTGTAGCATTGTTTGATAATATAGCCATTATTATTATTTTAATTTACTTAAATTCTGTATTCACGTTAAAAGGAATATGTTTAAAAATACATATAATTTCTCTTTTTTTATTTTATATAAATATAATTAAAATTGTTTATCGATCGCCTATATAAATTTTTCAAAAGAAATACATTTGTCAAACATATTAATTTTACTCATATTTATTATATTTGTATGTGTCGTATAATTTTGTCATAGCTGAGAAAATTTACATGTGACGGTAGTATAGTATGGACCAGATAGGAGAGATACAGATGACTGTACCCCTCAATGTCAACGACACTTTTGTGATTTTAATTTTCAAAAACATGTTACACGAGAATTACACACGACTACAATAAAATGTTATTATTTAATTATTTTTATTTTTCACCAATTTAAATAATTAATGTAATACTTAACTTGAATTTTTTTATTTTATTATAATATAATGTGATATAATGCAATTAAGACAAAGTAATTTGCATTCATGATTAAATTAAGTTTGTAAGAAAATAACACGAAACTCGTTTATTTTTACTCATTTAAAACATTTTTATATGTGTTATATGCGTTGTATGAGTATTATTATAATATTATGTACAAAATGTATAAAGGTGGACATAAACTAGTTTAAAAGCTATTATTTTTTTCAACATGATATTATATTAATTAGTTATAACTTAATCGAATATTAGTTCAATAGATTCTTACGATTTTCATTAAATTATTATATGCGATGTGTAGTTAATTTATATAATAATATAGTTAAAATTAACACGACTTATGCGATATACAAAATCAAAATATTTATATAAGTTAATTAATATGAATAAAGTTAACAGTTTTACATTATATTTATTGCTTCTAAGTTTTAACGACATTCTATGTAACCTCGATGTACCTAGAACATGATTTTTTAGTTAGCCAAATGACTGAGCTTTTTCGGATAATTAATAACCTACCTTTAAAAAGTCCGTGGTTACCCATGAGTAAAATTTGGACTTTGTTCGTCGAAAAATATTTCGTTTAGACTATTTCGCCACGACCCACCGTATTTATATGTAATATTTATATGCTCTTGAATTTATATGGAATACATTTATTTAATATTTCAACACATTTCCTATACAGCAATTATTTTATTCATTTTTGTTTCTATTTTTAAAATTTTTTTTCTATATTATTTCATCTACATCTATATCAGAAAATTAACTTATAAAATCAAAAAAAAAAAAATAATATGTTTAGTAATCTAATTAACTGGATAGATTTTTAAATTATAGTTTTAAACCTAACAAGTTAATTATTTTAAAAAATGTTAAAATTAATCAAACAACCATATTTGTTTGATTAATCTAGTTTGTCCAAGTCGAGTTCTACAACTAATAATAATATCTATAATGTAATAATAATAATAATAATAATAATAATAATAATAAATTTATGGTTATAGATATACATATCATGTAGTACATAAATTATTTATAATACCTTGTTCTTATTTAATACTCTTTGCTCAACTATATCAAGTTGAAATTCACAAGTTTAAAAAAAAATCATACAATTTATATTGTAAAATTTTAAATTCGAATAACTAGTATTCTTCAAACTTTATATTGAAAATATATTATTTAGATTATAAATCAATTTCAGTAAGGTACGATTTTTACAGCTAATAATGTCCTGTGTGGTCAAGGGTTTCTCGGATTTATCAACATAATAATAATAATAAGATAGTATAACTAATTTTTTAATTGGTGGTTAATTAAGGGTTTGAATGGATATTATAATTGATTGATATTAAAGCATATTATTTAATATAAGTAATATTTTTTATATAAAAGTAAGAAATTACTACTATTTTACATATTATCAAATTTAAAAAAAACAACGATTAATATGTAATAGTTATTAATACCTATGCGGAAATAAAATATGTATGTACAGTTGAACAGTAAAAGCATTGTGTAAATCGCGATTAGATATTAATATTATTTCTATATATTGTATATTTTATGGGTAGTTACATGTGTATTGCAATAAGTATATGCCCAAAATGACTAGTTCTCCTTGAATCTCGTTCAATTTCATACAAATATATAACGATTATTATAGCGTATAAATGTTATGGGTATGGCTGTCGTAATTATTTTGTTTTATTTTTTACAAAAAAAATGGAAAAAATTAATATAATCCACATTGCACGTTAATAACAATCACGGTAACAATTTTATTAACCACAACAATCATATATCTATATAATTATTTTTAATATAACAGTCAAAACTATTTTCATAATAACAAATAATTTTATATAAATCTTTAAAATACCAGAAGAAAAAGTATTATTTCGTATAATAATAAATAATTTAATTTTTAACATAATTGACAAAAATGCGTTTTTTTTTATTGGGATCTGTTCATTAAAACTTAAAAGTAAATTATACTCAATAATTACAAAATTATTTCACTCATTATTTTGGTGTCTTTTTCACAATTATTTCTGGTGTTGTGAATGACAAATATTATACTCGAATAATTAAATTAAATTTTTGTTAAAATAAAAGTTTTTGAACATAATTACCTAATTTGTTGTAAGAATTTTCTATTTTTTTTATATTTATTGCTATAAACAAATAAAATAGTGACACCGGAGACTAAATTCACTTGGGTAATATTACATATTATTGTATTAAAATGGATGAGTTAGGAAAAATTAAGGAAAAATGTTTAATCGTATGCAAGTAAAACTTAAAATTAATTATACATGGTCACTTTGTTAAAAATGTAAATAGGTGAATTATAAGTACTGTTTTTTTTGTTTTAAATAATAAAAAAAAATATATAGTTCGCGACGACACTATTTCATAATTAACTAGATATTAGATATTAGCATAATATTATACTTCGATCGTTTATACAATTAAAATATTCGAAACGAGCTTATTGGTTATATTTTTATAAACTCAATATTTGTAATATATTGAAATTATTATCATAATAATACGTAGGTATTTTTTCAACAAATTATTTTAGAAATCATCTCACTAGAAAAAATAATTAATTTATAATTTAAAAATTTCATCCACCAGATTAGGAATAAATTAAGGGAATTCGAGTAATTTTTTCCCCCAGAAATTATCGAAAAATAAAAAATTATATAATCTTTTTATTAAAATCCTAAACGGAAACAAACTTCATACGTGTTAAATTTTTGATATTGTTATATAACTATGAATTATGACTTATGAGTACCTGAAGCAAATCGGATATAATAAAAAAATATCCTGTAGACGTAGAGGATTCAAAAATGTTTCATGAATATTTTATTATAATAATTACAGTGGCGTAATTGTAATTGCTTTAATGATTATAAATTTTATTCAAAATAGCTTAAAATTATAATATACTATATACAATTAAATATATTAGTCCCTATTTTTAGTGAGAATCGACACAAATTGTGAAATCCGAAATAGTAAGTGTGCATTACAGATTTATTTAATGTGTAAACTCGCAAATAAAAAAATATATAAATTAAACTATTAATCGCTCAACAAAAAATACACAATTATGTGATTTTTTTTTAATAAGAAAAATATTTATAATCTATGATATAACAAAAATTAAGTTATCAGTTTATTATATTTTACAGAAAATTCCCGCAACGTTTTTGTAAAATTTTAATGTATATAAATACAATAAAAAAGTGTAGTACCTACGATTTTTTACAAAATAAAATAAGATTAGTACAGAACAATAAGACTACATTAGTATATAAAATATAAAAAATAATATACCTAACCTAACAATATTCTTCATACATTTTTATGTATTTAATTATCAACCCTAGAATTTTATTATCTTGTTAGTTCTTAATGTTATTTTTATTAGAAATATAGTTGATTGAATTTAAAAATTCTATAATGTATGTGTTCTTCATGTTTCGTTTTAACCCTACCAACATGTATGATTGTTCTTTAAATCAATTAACAAATATACCTATAAATATATATATTTTATATATATATAGTAAATAATAATACTAAATATAATAAAAATGTTTTATCACGTGTTTACCTCTTACAGAAAAAAAACATATTTCTACTTATGCGTTGAATTAACGTTATATTTAATTTGGGATTTTACTCTGATAAAAATGCACATTATGTTAATAAATATCATAATATATATTTCATTAGTTAATTAAATAATGTAATAAATTATTATTTATGTTAAACAGAATTCATGATCATGATATTATTACGTATTTTCGTCTTCCTTATACGATCGCGCGGCAACGTTCACGTCGACCTTGCCCTTCTCCGCCACCGAATTGTATACGTCGCGACACGCCGAAGATTATCTCGCTAAGAAACGTCTTTAGTCGACCGCCAGAAAGATACGCGAGACGAGAAATCATAACTCTGTATTTATTGCGAATCTGACCACCGGCTGTTGTCAGTCGAGGTATACTTACGCGAAAACCATCATAATAATATTGGTAATAAAATATATGGTGTAGAAAAAAAAAAAAAAAAAAATCACGGCGCCAATTATTGATAAACAAAAACCCGTCTGCGAAATTCTCGACGGTTTTAGTCGAAATAAATCAATTGTTTTCGATCGTAACACATTACGAAGTTCGCGCGGTGCATTTCCGTTTGTTTCAAAAATCTTTACGCTTTCGGCTCTTATACGCACTCGACATGACGTACTCACCGTCGACACCGTTCAGTGAATACTTTGAAACGGAGCAAAAGAAATATCCGGAGTTCAATATGGACGACATACAGACGTTAAAAAATAGTTTGGCCGATGACGAAAATTTACCACCTATAACAGGTCTGTTATGACGTTTGAGTGGTTTTTTAATATTAGTTTTATTAGCGTTATATAACATTAGAATATCATAATAGGAGTCTCTTTCGATTAGAGTGTGGTACCTACCGCACCTTTGTGTGTGCCGTCGGGCAAACTCGTAATATGCGTATAACGCGATTATAAAAAGTCTAGAAAGATCAAACAATGAAAATGATATGGATAAAATATACTTAGAAACGTGTCGATTGAATCATAATATTTTTTCAAACAACACATTTAAATAAAATACATATTTATTAGGTATACATATTCATTTTGAAAAGCTCATTTGGAAATTATAAACGATAGATCTGCTATTAATGTATTATTTATACTTTATATAAATACTTCCAGATACTGTTTATCTAAAAGTCATATACTTAAATATAATTTAATAACAATTTATGTAAGAAAAAATTCTTAATTTTATAATATTGATAATTATCATAAATAAAATCATCATTAAACTTTGAACATATTATATTTTGTAATATTTCTGCCATTAAAAATATTGTATAGTTTATTTAGGCAAACCTACATTAATTTTAAATTTAAGAAATTTAAACTATTTTTAATTCATATAAAATATTATACTTGATTACATTTCAATAGTTTATGGACGATATGTTTATATAATAAGTAATAATCTAAAATATGATGCATCGACAAAATAGTTGATGTTATTAATTACCAAATTAAAAAAAATTAAAAAGTAAAGAGCGTTTAAAAATGTAATAATATTTCGGAAGCATATAATAAGATATGTTTTGTTAATTTATAATAATAATGAAAATTTAAATATTGTTAATTGTCTGAAATAAGATTATAATAAATATTTACATTTTTAAAATAATATATTGATGTAAGTATTTAGTATTGTATTTTTATAAAAGTTTATTATATTTTCAGATAAACAATATTTAGCGTTTCTACACAGTTGTAATTTTGATTTAGAATCAACCAAACGTACGATTAAAAAATGTTACAGATATCATTTTAGTGTTCCACAAGTGTTTTGTGAAGTAGATCCAATATCTGAAGATATGGAAAATTGTTATAAATGCGTGTAAGTAATTTAACTAAACTTGCTAATTTTTTTTTTGAATAATATTAAACGTGTAAAATAATAATAAATCGTAGAGTAGTGAAAAATTATGGTGGACATAATACATAAATAATATAAAATAATCGTGTACCTACTAAATCAACGTAAAAAGGTGATATCAAATAAATTGAATACGTTAATAAGGGTATATTATGGTTTTAATGAAACAATTATGTTTCATAATACCTTAAACATATTTATTTTTTTAAATAATAATTAGAATAGATATAAATGTAAATGTAAATATATTTTATTTTACTATCCAGATTCTATTAAAAAGTTGATAAAAATACAATGTTAAAATTAAAATTTTCTATAAAAGATACTTTAAAATCAAAACAAACCTGTGGAAATATCATGATCTCATTAATATTATATTATTATGTTTTATGTTTGTTTGATTTTTTAAAAATACTTAAGTACATAATATTTAATTTTTAACTACCTACAATATATTATTATTTTAAATAATGATATATTTTTATTAAATGTTTCAATTTTTCATACGTTAAATTTTCTAAAAGGGATTTTAATCACTCCTTATAATCTTCTTACTTCTATAGGATACGTGAATACTTTTATTAGAAAATTATTTTATTACAAAACATTATACCTCGACAATTATATTAAAATTAAATAGAATAAATAAATAGACGAAATAGAGTGAAAAAAAAATATATAATTAAGAAGAATTTACAACAGAAGGAGAACATGCAGGAATTAAAGAGAAGCGAAATATTAAATAAAGAATAAAAGTGTAAAAGTTCGAAAAATAAAATAGATCGTTTACTAGTAATATAATAGTCGTAATCAGTGGCACCGAAATCTATTATTATCCATATGTAGGGCGAATATACTTAAGATACCACCACCAACCACCAATTTCGTAGGTAAATTTTTTCTTTTATTAATTATTACATTATTTATTATTTATTAACATTAAAATAACTACAATATTTAATACTAAACATCCACACAATAATAGTTTCGGCGCCACTGGTCATAATAGAAGAATAACGAAATTATTTGTTTCATTCAAACAAATGGCTGAACCTATGTCTTTAATTTTAAACATAAACTGTTTGTTATTGTGTGTTTAAAATAATTTTTAAATTATTTATTATTATATTAATTCGTATTTTCTGGATTTTTATTTACACAGGAGCGTTGGACAAATGCCCGCCACCAACACCGATAAATCTGATCGCATATTATATATGCAGTTTAAAGATACCAATCCAAGTTCGTTGGAATATGTGTCATTTTTTAAATATCTCGTAATGTGGATGAATTATACGCTATTGATGTACGGGACTTGCGACGGACTAATTGTCGTAATGGATTCGAAAGGACTATCTTGGCGTCACATCATAAAATTACCAATCGGCATAGCCGGTAAAATGTTAAAGTTTTTAGAGGTACGCCAAAAAATCATTATCAACAATAAAATGTGTTCAAATTCATGATAATATAATACTATATTATTTTTTTTCTAAATTGTGGCACGTGTATTCAATGTTCATGCTAGTTATATCTTTTTAAAATAATTAGCATAGACGTAAATAGGGTCAAAAATCTTAACTAAAAAGTTAGAAGGGTTCAAGTCCAGAACAATTCGAGATTAAAAGGGTTACTTCAGTTTTAATAATTAATATTCATCCCCAGGATTAAAGGGGGCGATGATCACGGCCAACACAGATTTGGGGTCCACAAAAGATAGAAACGCTACCAATTTGATTAGATACCTAGTAAATTATAATATTTTTGATTTTATCTTTATGTGACTTTAAATGAAAACAAAAATTCAAACCTCAAAAAATACAATATTAATATAAAATATAACATTTATTTAGACTGGTTTACCGATTCGCCTTAAGACTGTGCACGTCTTGAACGCCGGATCGGCAACTCAAATGTTAATGAAAGTGGTTACACGATTTGCCAATCAAGAACTATTAGACAAGGTAAACACAAAATATTATCATGTTAATTATGTACGTGTTCTTAAATGGTATTTAGTATAATAAGTTGATAACTACAATAAATTAATTAATATACTAGTTTCATACTAAATAGGGAAAATTAGACAATAGAAAACACTGTTATCTGTTCAATTGTATGTCCAATATTTTTTATTATTTCTTAAGTGAACAATTTAAATTATGGTAAGACTGTGAAATTATGTTTTCTATAAGAATCGAATAAATGACTTTGAACTATATACTTGTATATTATTTGATTTAAAAAATAAAGACTAGTTTGATCAGTTGTTAAATTACGTATTAGTATTTATTTAATTAAATTTAATGTAACTTATTCAAATAAATATTCCTAAAAATACATAAAAACTAAATAATAAACAATTGTTAGTTAAATATTTATTTTTCTAATGATATTATGTATTAATGAAAAAAAAATGTTTATACAAAAATCAAATTTTTATTTAATTAATTATATATAAGAAATTAGTTATTCACATAGAATCTAAATATTTGTTATTATAACAATAATGATTGGCACTTTCATTATTTGTACTTTTATATTGTAATAGTAGAAAACTAAATTAATTATTGATATACCTGCTTAGATTTTATTCGATATTGCTATATAAAAATATAAAATACAGATGATATTGCGTTTTTAAAAGTTAACATAATGCATTTGACTTTGTCATAGATTAAATTACATTCTCCAGGATCAATGGAAATTTTTGATTATGTACCGGAATTAATAATGCCAATAGAAATTGGAGGATTAGGAAAATCGCATAACCATTTTAACGGTAATACATGCAATTTAATCAGAAAACCATACACGGTAAAATGAATTAATATTATTATTATTTTCAGACGAACTTTACAGAAACATGATAGATATTCGCAATGTTTATCTCGAACAAAATGAAATATTAAACAATCAAATGATGTATATTAATCAACAATTTTACGAAGATGAAGATTAGACCATAGCTGATAATATGATATTTCAAATCCAATAAATAAATAAAGGATTTTTTAGAATAATGTTCAAAACACTTTAAAACTGAAAATTATGTATGCTTTTAATTATTTATTATTTATTTTAGTAAAATTTGTTTTGTGCGATAATAATATTATTCAATAATAGTTATTATCTTGTTATTCTTCGTGTAGATAATTAAATATACATAGTATAAAACATATTGCATACACAAAGCTCCTTAAATTTTAGTTGTGTGGTTATGTTTGTTCGTTAAAATAATAATATGGAAGAGTTATGCTAAATAATATTTTATTTTAATGTTTTTCTACTGAGTAATATTGTAATATGGTTTTTAAATTTTGATTATTTTTTAAAACCTTTTTATATTCATTTTTTTGTAATCCATTTTCTTAGATAAAGTAAAATTGTTAAAAAAAAAAAAAATTATTTTATTTTTTATCGTGTTGATTTTCTGACAATATACGTAATAATGTACTAATAATATACTAGCTGTTTGACGTTCACCGGATTTACATATTATACCTAAAATATGAAATATTTGACAAACTAACAACGATAGCCATTACTAATAAACCGGCAGAAATTTCGATGTTAATCTACATTGATCAAATTCCAAATGATTTTTTGGAAATTTATAGCCAACTGAAAATCTCTAGTCGACCTACTATAGGTACACTGCAGTTTACAGATACTGTTTTTTCTTTTTTTCTTTAATTATTTAATTATTGTGTTCTTTATTTACAGAGGCGAAATATACTGTTTCAGGATCAGGAACAATATTCTTGAACGATTGTGATAGTTTATCACGCGTAATATTTTTTCGTATTCTTAAATTATTTTTTAATACTTTATTTTGATAATACAAACAATAAATTATTTATTAATTTATTATCCTGATGTATTTTACCGGTGATAATTGATTAACATAAAATATTTTATCGTGTAATGAATTTACATAATTATTATTTATTATAAACTTTATATAAATAATAATTAATAAGAAATGATTATTGATGAAATGTATATAGCTGCTATAAGCAATTTGGAGATGCGAAAAAATAGTTTAGGAAATTTAAAAAAAACAATAATCAAACTTAAAAATCCATTTCTGTCACCCTATAATATTTTTATAAAAAATTTTAGACATCCCAATGATCTAGTACATTATTTAATTAATTTACTTACTTCATTTATGAAGAACCTTACGAGTAAATCTCGTAATATTTATACGTATATTTTTTTTAAAAAAATATGATACATATAAAGGTACATGGTTTTATTTTTATTTAGGTGTTTGTAACTTTGAATTTTTTTGCTACCTACTGGTTCTAACCAACTTTCCGTTGGAGATAACTATTTAGTATTTGTTTTCCAGTCATCAGTTTTAATTTTAAGAGTAATAGAGGAAGTAGTAAATGTAACGATGAATCAACCAAAAATTCATATTTCTTCGATATTAGTTAAACTAGCTGTTATTTTTGAAATAAAGATATGTAGCCTTTTATTTTATTTTCCATTTTAGGTATATGATAATAATTATTAATTTATATATCACGCATTATATATTATTATATATAATGTTTTATCAAATATACCAATTCTTGAATGGAAAATGATATTAAAATAGGGTATGCAATAATTTATCAAATGTTTATCAGTGTATAAGTTATCTGTATATATTATTACAGTTGTAAAATTTAAAAACTATACCTGTTCTTTTTTTAAACTTTATTATAATAATTTAATATAAATAATATAGTACCTATATTATATAATATATACCTAAAATATGTCTTAATTTCAATAATAACTACTAGCTGAACTAATATCGAATGAAAATGAATTGAAAAATGGCAAATGTATAGTTGTTTCATTTACTTATTTCTCTATTACTCTAAAAACTGATGACTGGGAAAGAAATTCTAAATAGCTATTTCCAACTGAAAGTTGGTAAGAACCAGTAACAAAAAAATTCAAAGCTTATAAATATCTAAATAAAAAAAAGCCATTTACCTCTGTATTTATCATATTTTTTAAAATTACAGTATTAAAATATCTACAAATTAAAAATTATAATATTAAATTCATTTCTTATTAATTATTATTTATATAAAGTTTATAATAAATAATAATTATGTGAAGTCATAATAACACGATAAACTATTTTGTAATAATCAATTATCACTTGTAAAATACCATGGGAAAATGTATGTATTATCAAAATAAATTATTAAAAAATAATTCAAGAATACGAAAAAACGATATTAATAATATTCCTGTGATAATTAATATTTCACGCGCGATAAATTATCACAATATTTCAAGAATAAAGTCAAGACAATTATAAATTATTTTAAATATTGGTGCTTAATCACTATTTTAGGAATACACAATTGCTACGATTGTTATTATAATAATTCAACGTTTGATGAATATTTTTAAACATATATTTAGCTAAAAAAATAAATAGTTTTATCGATTACATTAATTGAAATAGGTACATATTTTAAAATTACGGTAATTAAATTATCCATCTCATAGTAATGTTTATTAGAGTAATTCATCGATATAAACAATAATTAAACGAAAAATATAGAGACAATAATGAACTTCAATTGGTCGTCATTTTGACTATTTACTGATGAACCAATATAATACAATCAATATTAATATATTGTATACGGGACGTATACCTATATATTATAATATATGACACAATTATTTTAACAGTTTAAAATGTCAGTACCTAATAAAATGACAATTGCTATAAGTAGCTACTTATAAGAATATTTTTATTTGCTGTTTCATTTTATACTTTCATTATATTTTTACTTAGTATCTGAGTATAATTTTCATGATAAATACTGAAAACACAATAATTATTACTGAATGACTTGAATGTAAATTTTATGACGAAATAAAAAAAATTTAAATAACAGAAACCATATTTTTGCCATTTTTTTTTATCTTTTTTCATATCCCTGCAAGGAAAAACGTTTGAGAAATTTGAAAAATGAGCTAAATAAAGTACCAACTATATGAAATTTAGTACGGAACGGGTACCCTATTTGTAGTAATTGGACTATTATTGCTATCCAAAGAAATGTATTCGGGTTTAAAAAAAAAAAAAAACATCTTTGTAAAACCAATACATTCCTTGCTTCGCTCAGAATCTAAATTTAATGTAGAACATCACCATTATTCATATCATAACTTAGATTAGACTTCGGCTGTAAATTATAGTTTTTAATTTAGAGCTTGTATATTCTTATATATGATTTGTAGTTATGCGCATTATCGTTGCCCACTAGTAAAAAAATAAATATTTCACTAAAGCATACAAATATTTATAGAATAATTAATTTCTAACATTTTATATACAAGAGTCGGATATGAAAATTAATAGCACACTACATTTTATATAAAACAAAATACTATAAAAACGTCAAATTTATAAAAATTAAATTGCACTTCATAATGATTATTGATTAATAATGTAAGCAAATGCACATAATATTATTAAAGTTTCGGTATAAATTAATTATCGTTACGATGCGATGAGAAATTGAATATTTGTTATATGGAATTCAATGCGTCGATTTATTTTTAAAATTTCATAAACACACTCACGTTTAATGATTAAACATGTGTAATCTATTATAATATCAATGATGAGTGATTATAGATAAAATAAATTATGAAAAATTGAATTTTTTATACATAATACATGTAAGTATGTAGTTCTGTAAAATATCAAATTTCATTATACCTACTTATGATTTATGAAACTAATTTCAATATTTAACTAGTGTAAATAATTTTCTGTATTATGCGGTTTACCTACCCAGTACACATGTAGTTAAGGCTTACCTAACCTACTTTAAGTTGTACCATATTCTTATGATCTATTATAATTTATTTTATTTCAAATAAATGTACCTATTACTTTATTTATGTAGGTAACATGGGTGTGCTCACAGGTGGGGGGAGGGGGGTCATGAGGTTTGAACCCCTCCCCCCTCAAAAAAAACCTATCAACATTTTATAGCATAGTGATTCGTACTCTGGAAAAATGAACAATTTTTTCGAAGCAAATAAACTTCATATTTATTCCACCCCCTTCTGTGTACCTATTAAATAAATTTAGCTGAAACCTTCCCCCCATAAAAAAATCCTGAGCACGCCTCTGGTAGGTATCTATCAATCATATTTCAATTAAATTAAAATTTATTTTATTTTTTTATGTTCAGTATGAGTTCGACTAAAGTACAAATAGTATAGCAGGACTCAACAATTCTAAATATATTTCATAATTCAGATATGGTTTTTTATTTTCTATCATTAACTATTTAATTTTTTTAGAAATTATATTCTATTTATTTATGGGTATATTTTTATTGTTAAATAATACTATTGTATCATTGTTTTAGTACACAGATATTTTTGACTTTATAATATACGTAGTCAATAAATTAACTTTTAGAACTGGGTTTTCTTTATATTGTATTCAAAAAAAAATTTTTTTTCTCAATTTAATAATAAAATAAATATATTTATGTACTATTTACTATACATTATTAGTAAAATATGATTCATAATTATATTATAAAATATTGCTTAGATAAAAACAAGTAGATAAGTATATATTATGTTATTATTATATCTGAATAATATACACAATCGTGTAACATTGTTGAAAATAAATTATTAAATCACTGATACGATATAAAATAGTATTTACAAGTTGTTAGAAGATTATAAATATAATTTCGAACATTTATTTTTTTTTTCTGTAATATAAATTTTCTCAATTTTATTTATTGCACATATTGGCCAAATTGGCTAGTTGATATTATGCCATATTGCCATTGTCGATACCTAATCTTGAAACAACTATTGTAAAAACAATTGCGAAAGGGATTTATGCTTCTACAAAGGATAATAGGTAAAAGGTGTCTCGTGAAGGTTATATGATATAGAAGATAAAACTGTTGCATAGACGGTTTTAAATAAATTATCAACATATAAATAATAAATTAATAGAAAATTATGAATACCACCTAATACCTATATAGATAATATGTTGTATAATATGGATTTTGTGATAATAATTAGTGAATAATTGAAATTTATTCTATTTCTATAAATCAATTATATATTTTTTATATTGTGCATAGTTGATCGTTAACATATTTTATGAAAACAATCAGATGATAAAATAAATACATTTTAGGTAAGGTTAGGATGGTTAGGTCAATAATCAATATTTATAAATATAATAAGTTTGCATTTTTATTTTATTGATTATTTGTATTTTTAAATTTAATTTTTACTTCTAAGAGAATAAACATTTATAGTAGGTATGGTTTAATTTACCGTTTAAGTATATTTATAATGTTATAACAGATTTAATACAATACGTAATATTTAATTATTTTTATACTTATTCTTTCTTGTTATGAATGAAAATTATACAATATTTATATTACATTTATGCGAATAATTTATTCTGAAGGACGTTATGTAATATAACATGGTTTTTTTTTAATGAAAACGTAAATTTATCACTGGTGAATAACATAAATGTATATCTATTATCATTCATATTTATAAAATCATATATACAAATATGAATAAAATATGAAGTTCACACCGTATCAAACATAACAAACGTATTTGTTAATTTTTGATAAGTTAATTTTTTTAAAAAGTAAATTTAGTTTATTTGTATTTATAATTTTTGTAAATTATAATATTTGAATTGAATAAGGATTAAATATCCTAATCCATAATACTTATATGTTTTTAAAAATGAAAAGTTTCAGTTAAATTATCACAACATAATATTATGGAAAAGCGGTGAAACGGATAAAACATTTCGTTCGAATTTTTACAAATAATACATTTTAAAATTTTTACTAGGCTGACTTAAGTTTCATATTGTATATACATACTACATTATTATGCCTTTTTCATTATGAACTACGCGCGCACATAGGTATATATGTCTAAAAAACTGATGTCTAATAGTTTAAGTACTGAAAGTATTACAATTGAATGGCTAACAAATTATATTCTATCTGTATACTTTGTTTTTGTATCAGTATATTATAATATTTATATATTAAATTATTCATATTTGTTGTATTTCTTATTCACCTATATAAGTAGATAACATACATATCTATCGATGAAAATAAAAAAATATGACGCACGTTTTTTACGGAAAATTAAATAGAGTTAGTATGATAATTAAGTTTCAATTAAAAATGTTCAAGGTCTGTGGAATGAAAAGTTTGGAATATATATTTTTTTTTCTAAAGATTTTGTAAACATTATAAATTTTATGGTTAAAATAAATTTAATAAATTTACATATTATAATTATTTAATACTTTACACTATTTTTGAAGTCAATAAGAATAAAATATTAGTAATAATAAGTTATATACTATTATTAAGTACATAAAATTATTTAAGAATTTCATAAATCAAGTTTTCACATTTTTATAAAAATTTTCAGTAAGCGGTTAAAAAAATGAAATATTATTTGGAGAAGTCCAAAAATTAACATTATTATGGATTCGAACCATCTGGGTTATGTGGCGACCGTCCGTGATAATATTTTGTTCGAGGATATTCAAATGTTCGACCGTTTCTATAATTATTATAATATATGCATAATGTAATATATCAATGTTTTTTTTTTCTGCGATTGATGTGATAAATATTAACTCGCGCGACGTCTGCAAGGATACAGGTACAGAAAAAGTGGTTTTTATTATTATTTTAAAGTTTAATGAGTACCATACGATTTTTCTTATCGAAATCTGACGCGACGATTAAACGTGTTTTTGTGCATAGGTATACGGTACACTATTATATAACCAGTAACCACGTTTTATTATTATTATTATTATTTTTTATAATCGCGCGAAACACATATATATATATATATATATATATACATTACGTACACGACGCGATGTTGTGTTTATGTTTTTTTACAAGTGGATATATTTTGTTAAGTTCTCTTAGGATCGATGGGCGTGGCTAGGGTAAGTTTGACCGGTCGTGTCATGCAATTCGCCGGCTCCTTCGCAGTAATCTAATGTCTATCGTCGGTGTGTTAACGACTATTTTTATTGTATGTATTAAATGTAATTTGTTTGTTGTTTTTTATTTTTTTTTGTATTTTTATTATTCTAATCGGTTATTATAACATTGTTATCATATATACGAGTCAAACGATACATTTCAAATATATTCCAATTGTTATTCTGTTACACATCGGCAACATTTCTAAAGCCCGTCGATCGTGTTTCTTGTCGTCGAATGTTATGAAATTAAATATCCGTTACCATCTTCATCGTTATTGTAGGTACGATTAGAGAAATAATAATAATGATTTTTATCAACTTATTATACTCGTGGTTTTTACCTGACCGCTGTTGGGTTTCAACCATCGATCGCATACAATAATCAAGGATAATACCGTCATCGATTGCAACGACTGTTACAAGGTAGGCAATAACGTATAGGTAGTTCATTAGTAGTTACTTATTTATTGTAGTCATATTAAATATCATTACCTATGTTTTTATCTTTCATTTAACGTAATAAAAACGTATGTGCAACAGGTATTATTATTTCCCGTGTTGTTATAACGAGGAAAACTATTCGTTAAAAATATATTCGTTATACAAATTATCGTTAAAATGTTTAAAAATTATATTTATCAATCCAAAATGCGTATAAATCTGATCGACTAACTTTAAAGGTGTTATTTTATTTTATTATACAATTTATAATATTGACGTCTAGAATATTGTACTTTGTGTGAACAAAATAAAATTTAATATTGTGAATTATAATACGCTGAACATATTATTATTATTATTATTATTATGATTGTTTATTATTGTAATGCAATAATTGGTTTAACGGTTTCTGCGTAAAATAAATACGTACAATTTGTCTAAAAATTGTTGTCGATACATTTTCTCTACAGTTTTATGTTTATTCATTAAATAATATTATATTTCATTGGAATATCTGCATCATATATTTTGAAGTACTTACATATCAACAGTTGATTATTTATAATCATTACACATTGTATTTTTGTTTTTATTTTCAGTCAATGCGACCCTGAAAATCCGTAACCTATTACCTATGTTTCGCATGTTTTGACAAATCTTTATTCAAGAACTTCCCATTGACCATGGTTCCTACTGGTTTGGTACCATTTACTGTTTTTATATTGTAAATCATTGCAGCTATAACAACAACAAATTGTTGTTTTCACATAAGATATACCAGAAAAAATATGATATTTTATACGTTTTATTTCGTCTCGTATAATGCAAAACTTTACGAACAACGCATATTATTAAAAAATGTGCTGGAAATATAAATATGGTATATTGATATCTCTATATTTAAAACAATCATAAATTAATAGTCCAGAAAATAATAATTAAAAATAATAATTTGAAATAATGACTTGACCTTCGACGCGATTAACTGTAATGTATATTATTATGTAGTGTAGCTATACATATATATACACGTTGGTTTAAAAAAATATTTGTTCAATCTATTCTTATTAATTTTAATATCGGTATTATTAATAAATTAGCTTCCTATAGTAGGCACAGTTAAAAAATATACTGAATAATAAGTAAGTAGATACCTGAGTGTATAATATCATAAATATTAGGTATACACTTGGGAGAATTTTCACTGAACATCCGGACGGATATTATAAAATATTTCAATTGTTATCGTGTGTTTGTTTAACTAACGTATACCAACTAGGTGTATGCGCTTAATTGTGTACTCATAAAAGAATAACCGCAACAGAAAAGAATAACTATTACCGCAGGTAATAGTTATATACCTATAAGTGAATAAACATAATATATGAATTGAACTACACACGTTTGAATGTTTGACTAAACACAGTTAGCTTTTCATTTCATACGTATACCCGTTTACTGCAGTTTAGGCTATTTTTTATTGTTCAAAAATATGAATTATTAAATCGAATATTATGCTATTTATTGTTTAGTTAAAGCATTTTGATTAATATGACAACTATATAAGTACTATAATATAACTTACTATATTATAAGATCTTTTAAAATTAAATTACATATCATAATTCGTTTTAAGTATTATAGATACACAACTAATTCACATTAAAATTTAAAATTGTATTTTATGCGAGTTAAAAACTATTAAAAATGTTTTTACAATATCGTTGGCATAAAATATACAAATAATCCGAAATAATTTTAAAAAAAAATTGATTATATTGTATAAACTATTAAAAAAAAAAATATTCAACTCGTAACGATTAGTCATTAGTCGCTAATAATAATTTATTAAGAAAAAAAAAAATTCTTTAATACAATTGTTATTCACAATAACGAAATCGACGAGGTCGGTTTTGGTAAGTCGTCTTCGTTGTTGACTATATAAATAGAGGGGTGTTCGAAAAAGCAGGTATTTACAATATACCCGGTATATATATAAAGTCAGGGTCGTCGTTTTGGCGACGTGTCATTATTTTTCATGTCGGGAGTTGGGATGACAATGTACGTTTCTCGTACTACGACGAGTATATCGCGTATCGTATACACGATATTATAACGTAAGATATAATTTTTAACAACAACGAAACTATATATATATATATATATATATATATATATAATAAAATATATTAAAATCATTGTCCACAACCTTGCACGAAATATAAAATAAGCAGTTTACTTCGTATTAAAACTCATTAAAATATATAATAACTGTCATTTTTATAAGTAGGCACATTATAGTTGAAAATTATTTATCTTTAATATATATAATACATGATATAATGTGTATAGAATTATAGACTCTCTAAAAAACGAGGTTTGTCTCGATTTTTTCTCCCTTATCTAACGAATATCTCATTGTTGTCATTGTAATAACCAGGTTTCTATAAATAAATAGAAATAGAAATTGCATATTTATGTAAGATTGATATAAAAATATCTAAAATAGATTCAAATTTATTTTGTGATACAATAATGAAACAAATGACGCAATTAAATGAACAATTAAATACGAAATTTTATTTTGCATATAATACAATTAGAGGTTTTTAAGTGCATAATATTTCATCATCTTTAACCGTATTTTATGGTTTTCTTTAGCTATTTTAATAGAAAATTATACGATTTCGTATTTCTCTTCATTTAATGTTAGAAAAATTTATAATATTAAAACATTATTGGTAAACGATCGCGGGAGTTTTAAATTTGAAGCATTTAATTCTATAATGGCATTTTCAAGAAATAATACTTAAGTTAATCTATAATAAATATCTAACAATTCTCTAAAATAATTTGTCTTTTCCAAAATATCTACTAGTCGAATCTATGAACTATAACTTTTTTCATATATTTTATATTCTCAATAAATGATAATAATAAAATTAATTATTTATTTATTTTTATTTTATTGTATATGTACGAGCATGTTAAAGTGCATATTATAATATCAAGATTTCTAAGGTCATATTATAGTGCATATTTGAGTACATTATTGCGGTATAAAATCGAAACATTGATAATAATTATCGATGAACCGATCGCGTCGAACATAATATAATAATATTGTTAGCTATATTATATAAATTTATAAATCGCGGCCGCGTAAAACGAATGTCCGTTTGGGCGCCCGTTTATCCACCGCCGCGGTAATTTACTCGGATTTCACCATACGTCTTTACGGGATTTAAACACTATTGTGCGTATTATAATATACAATATATATGTAATTATTTACGTGCACACAATACACCGATCGTGCAAATTAATGATCGTATTCAACCAGACGTGTGATGACAAAACGAGTAGAAAGAGATCGAGAGAGAGAGAAAAAATGGGTAAAAATACCGACGAGGCGCTGTTTGTTATTCCGCGGCAACCGCCCACTCGAAAAAATAAAATAAAATACGAGACGAATAAATTATATACTATATTACGAGAGAGTAAAAAAGGAACAATAAAAATGTCCGTCGTGTATGACCGTGAATTTTGAGTATACACACACACGGTCCGAAGTGGCGAAGTTTATTAAGTCTAAATGTATATATATATATATACGTACTTATAACTAAAAATTATACTATATTATACATACACCCGGCCTAGGCTAATAACAATTAACCATTCCGAACCAGGTATATGGTATTTGTAAAAAAAAAAAAAAACTGTATCACATACGGTCGCGTTAACGATGCAACACTTTACAATAACTATCGTATTGTATAAATACGATTATCTATCGCCAAAACGACTGTCGGCTCGTATAATAATAACACTAGCGGGACATCAGCTGATTTTAACTTTTAAGACGCCTTAAACTATTGTTTCGTCAAAAATTTGTGTTTGATACTTTGGTACGTAAGATAAGTAAAATATACATTAAATGTTAAAAAAAATAAATGTGAATAATATATGATGTGCTCAACGTTTTACATTATGTGCAATATAATACACTACGCGTTATCGCGTTATTAGTTTTCTTCATTATGTAGAAACAGTTTGGTCTAAATGTTTATTTTCTATATTTTAACTAATACAGTGAAGCACATTAAAAAATAATAATAACAACAACAATATATTTTTAAAAAAAAATTAAGCGTACATTTTCGTTATTTAAAATAATGCACAAGAGATTGATTATTATTTAACAGTTATGCATTCAATTTACAGCCGTATAGACAATATACGTAATATTCATTATTATTTTATAACTGTAAACAACTTTTGAATGGATGAAAATCTTTCAAGAAATATCATTAAAAATATGATACTGTTAACGAATATACAAATAATTAATTAGGAGAGTTTAAAATTTGATACATTGTAGCAGCAAGGTAAAAAGTCAATATGCAAAAAAAAAAAAAATATAATATGTAACAACTTCTTTTCCTTGATCACAAGTTATAAATGACGTCGTTCCTACTATTAATCAAGTGTACCCAATAATATATTTGTACCTATGTATTTATTTATAGATCGATCTGCGTTAATGTAAGGTCGTAAGGGTAACAATAAAAGTAAAACTCGTTGAATTAAAGTATACCTAATCGATTTTTATTTTTGTTTTGCGAAAAATTCATTCTTATCATTAATTCAATAACTGGTCAGCGGTTATTAAATGTTGAAATAGTTTTGTTGAGCATTTTCTTATACGACAGTATACAATTATACATCGATAATGCATGCACCTATGACCTATAATGGAATAGAAGTCAGTTCAAATGCTAAATGAGCAATCTTCGATATTAATTAAATCTTATATTAGTTAATTATATAATAATATGCATTTGCATTTTGGGTTGGTTTATAAATATTTATTTTGATGCGTCTGAAAATTTAATATTTTATATGAAATATTTGTTAGAATTATGTTCTTTTGGATTTTATATAATTTATTTGTTATCAAATAAAAAAAAAACCGCGTTTTTGCAGTTATTTTTACTAAACATTCAACTCCTCCGAGTAATTTTTGAAGATAATATTTATATATACATATAATTATTATTCTAGCGAAATCTGGCCAATGTAATAGGTGCATCTGGACGAATCGCATCTCCGAAGTCTAGTTAAAGTTAGTTTAGATTCTAATTATTTATGATAGATCGATAAAATAAAATTGTTGTAAGTTATTTTTAGTTTACTTCATTACTTGTACATTATAGAAATATATTATAACGTCTCGCAGCAATTTATACGGACAGATTTATGACTCGATTTATAATAGGCATCACATCATTTATAAGATATTAGGTATTATGTGTACGAGTTTAAATATTGAATTTAAATGTTTTTGTTTTATTCAATCAATTTCAATATAACTTTTAATACCTACTGCGAGCCAGAACGCATTAAGATAAACTATAAATATTTATTCTCAATGGTAACTATATATATATATATATATATATTATGCCATGTATCATGACAAGATAAACTACAAAGAAGTCGAAGGTTTCCAATGATAGGTTTTTTTTTTTAACAGAATTTTGATAACTATACATTTTTTTTTTTTGTGCAGGTATTGTTATAGCCCATATATATTTTTATAGTGTCACGTTATTTGATAAAATAACTCACTTTATTAGAAAAGAACATTTTGTTATAATTCTTCGATTGTGCGATAATTTTACTATTATACAATATAGTTTTGTTTAATTTATTGGCGAGCGAAATAACGTTTTATCTAATTGTTCATTTTTGATACAATATTATATTATTGACCTTTCCTTCATATAATTACTGATATTCAATGTACCGTATAACTATGACTAGTATTTATTTTTTAAGTATTTATTTTTTTTAATTATATATATATATATATATATATATATTTCTTTGCTCCAATAACAATAATAAATTATTATTATTTAATTTGTAAATTACTCTAATAGCAAATTATATTTAAATATCGGCGCCAATGGCCAAAGTTTTTGATTATTATTATTATCGCTCTAATAGCGACTATTTGTATGTAAATGTTTAGGAATAGTGTTTCCAATTGTAACATTTTATTTTATGTATTGAGCTATTAAGCGCTTTAATATGATTATTATTGGTTTTTTTTTTCATATTTGTAAATCATTATATAATTGTACTTTATATATTGTAGTTGGTGCAAATCGCAAAGTTTATTATTTCAATTTTAATTATTATCTGTGTGCTGAGTAGCCAAATTAATATTATTATTGTCGAGTTCCAAAATTATATTATTATTATTATTGCGTTAGACCAAAATAATTATTTAATATTATTATTGGTTTGATGATATTTATTAATATATAATTTTTCTTTATATTATTTGGTTGTGCCAAACAGGCAATATATTTAAGATTGTTCATTATACATTTAGTTACCATTTACAGCGTGTTACCTTTCATATATATTTGCGTTATCTTTTATTTATTTATTATTTCATAGTTCTTAAGCACACATACTTACACAGCGTCGATGGTTTTGGTTGGTGTCCGGGGTGCGCGTAATATTGTTTTACGCTCCCAGCCCGTACAACCTATTTAATTAAATTGGTATAGAAATACAATATTTATAATGATCGTATAAATTAGCTTTTGTACCTATAAATTATATTTTAATGTTAAAGTTAACAGGTTAAAATATACAGAGTGATATTATATTATAAACCACTTGCTGCTTTAAAAGTTATTATTATTATTATATTTTAAATCAATGTTTTATTTTTTGTATATTTAATATAAATCACAAGGTGTAGATTTAAAGACGTTTATCTATATTTTGAATGTTTTGTCTAACGACCTAATTTATATGCAATAATAATTTCAAAACAAAATAAAAAGGGAAACAGACGAAAATGATTGATTCGTGGAAACATTTATTAGGACGTAATAATATCAATTAACTAATTAACGAATAATATATACTACTGCAGTGTTATCGATTATAGCAATAATATAGTTTTAATATTTAACATTTTTACCTTAGGACTAAATCATTATAGAATCGTTATTTATTTTATTAATTTATAACGCGAACACAGAGTTCGTTTAAGGCATTAAAACGAAATTAAATTTCTTCCGATTTTCTGTTTTCTGTTGCGTTTTAGTGCGCTAGGTGTTGCCGGTGTCGTACGATCGCCACATCATAATGTTATAGCTTATACTATTTCATTTGATTTATTATAATTATTTTTTTTTTTTCACAGTGTTAATATGAATTTGAAATCCAAAGTTTCATCTTCCACATCGTATATATTATTGGTTTTTTTTACTTAGTGCGCGCGCAATTTATTTTTACGTGCATTTTTGTTCGCTATACATAAATTATAATAGTTAGCTAATTAGTCCGTATCATAGGACTAATGCGATTGGATATCGTTTTTTTCTCCTAACGATAGTACTATTTTATCGTCGCGGATTTAAGGTTTTTTTACTTCAACGATATCTACATTCATATTTAAAAATTGTTTAACGCGATATAGTCAATTAGCGTTTCATACTTTCGGATGAAATAACCAGGTTTGTAAAATATATAAATAATAATTGAATACATTCCACCCTCAATACTAACGGTTATTTCTTACAATGGAGTTTTTAATGCATCTCTATGCGTGAGATCGTACACCAACAATTACTGTAAATAATACTTTTATTTTTTAAGGTAAAATACATATGCGAATAAGTTTATATGAATGTACTCAGAATAAATAATTTTTTTAATTAATATAACAAATAACTATTTTTCAAAAATTAAACATGTTATTTAATTTCAAATCGTTCACAATATATTTGTATACGCGAATATATTATAAATAGAATTGTTTAATATTTAAATTTATGAGAAAAAGTACTTAGGTATAAAATAAATGGTAAACGGACACGTTGTACTACCTTCTATCTATTGTTATATTTGCATATCGCTGCCGGACACTTTGAACGGTATTGTTTTAAAACCAGATATTTAAGATATTTCTGATCGCGGACATTTGTACGGTCAAAATTAAATTCTAATTTTTATATTTGTTTGAATAAAAAAAAACCAATTATTACAGCGTAATTTTCGAATAATTTTTCCTTATGTTTTTTAAAACAACTTGGTCACTGGTCAGTTATTACTTTTAATATACGTATGCAATAGTACCATACTACACTGCAGTTTCGTATTCAAGAATTTTGTATGGGGGAAATGTGATGGCAACATTTCATTAACCAAAGGGTTCTTTATTCCCTCACCATCGTCCATAACGAGCCTTAAAGGGTTGTGATTTTGATATAATTATCCTATAATAGATAGATTTATAAAACAATTTATTTTATATCAGTTTTCTATAGATATCACTAAAAATCTCCCATCTTCACCATCTCCCATATCACCTCGTAAATACACCATTGCACACTACCTATAATATAGGTTAAGATAAAATTAAAAGTGTTTTTAACAAAATATTCTAATAAAATCATCGTTATAAATCATTAGAAATCGTGTGATAATTGGGGTATAGGACATTTTGGCATCGTTGTTTTGACGTAAGCCGTTACGTCTTGAGGTTATTTTGGCATAGACCCAATTTGGCGTAAAAATTATTTAATTATAAATATCGATTATATTAAATTAACAAAATTCATATTTTTATATATCATTTTAAAATCATACATAAAACACACACACACACACATATATATAATTAAAGATTATGAGCCGACTAATTTCTTAAAAATCTAAATAATTCTTTATCAATACAATGTATACACATGCGACTCTGCCCGTAGCTTGGCACTTGTTGCTTCGCTCCGCAAATCGAAAATATCCCTCGATTTGTTGTGCAAAGTTATAATTTAACTTATCCGGGTTTTATATTATAAATTAGAAAGTTTTAAAAATATTTAAAAAATATTATTTGAGAACGAAATTTGAATCTAGTAATTTTTACGTCAAAATAATCTCACGCCATAACAGCTTACGTCAAAACGGCCACGTTAGAATGTTCCATTCCCGATAATTGCACTTGTGTTAACTGAATACTACCTGAGATCGTACAAAGTGTATACAGTTTTCAATTTTTCCACATCACTGTACAAAGTGTCTTACAACCGAAATATAAATAATTCTAAAACATAACACAAATACTACTTAATTAATTTTATTCTGAATAATATATTATATTCAAATATATTTGAAAATAGCATTCATAATACTATTCAGTTATTTTTATTTAAATATTTTTTAAGTCTGTATAATAATATGAATTATCCTACAATTTTGTACTAGATAATAATATCGACAAACCGTTCATTGTTATAATTTGCACGTCGGGTTTTGTTATGCCTATACTTATTAAGTATTATAATGTTGAACTTGATAATATAATTATTTCTAACGTTTCATTAGTATCCATTATAAACATAAAATATGAATTCATATTTTCAATAAATACATATTTCGATGAAATTTTTATTTTATATTACAATAACTTAAATCTGAATATAAATATATAATGAATTATCAATATTATGTAATTAATAATCATATTATTGTGTTATATTCGTACAATTAAGATATAATATCTATGACGTGGGAACGAAATTTACATAAAACATTATACCTAATAATTAAATAAGTATAAATTATAAATCTTAATATGTGATAATTTGCATTATTTATAATAAAACTGCATATAATGTTATAAATTATAAATAATGCCAATTATTACGTATTATCATTAATAGTACCTATTTGATTATATATTATTTATTAGCAAACTAATCATCTTTATAATCGCGATTTATTATGTTATCATAATTATTTCTATCTTATATATTAATGGTAAAAAGTTACTATTAGTTTTAGTAAAATTGTGGTGAATGAATATAATTTAAATCCATTAAATAAGTACAGTGTTTGATTAAATTAACGTTATTAAAGGCTAATATATTATAACTTTTATTTCAATTATAAAATAGCTTTGGACATTTCTGACGAATTTCGTATTTTCTTCCTGTACCACATATACATCTGCTACACTACTTACACCTGGTCAGTGGTTACTGATATTTTAAATAATTTTTAATATTCGTATTATTTCAGTACTTCTTTTAATGAGATAATTTGGTATATGCGTTTATACATTTAAAATAAATTCTAGTTTCCTTTTCGTGAATATCAATAAATGTGTCACTATATTAATGTGTAAATTTAAAACTATATACTACCTAATCATAATATGGTGCTATTTTTTTCGAATAAAATATTATTATTTGTAATAATCCTATCTCTATTCTATGGTAATAATGATAAATTAAAATATGTAAAAGTAAATTAATACGATTTTTGTTTATAATGGTAATTTTTAAATACTCGTTGATTCCAATCGTATTAAAAAAAAAAAATAATTATTTTAAATTATCTTGTTTTTTCGAGGGATCAATGGACCATAGTCAATATACGTTCCGGACTTTTGAAATATGACCTGACCGTCGACCCTGTACAATAATTAACGCACACATTTATTATTGTACAACAATATTTAATAAAATTTACTTGATAAATATTATTTCATTATTATTTATTAGAGAGTAGATTTTTAGCTTGTGAAAATTTTAAAATAATATGTTTTTAATAAAAAAAATTAATAATATATATTTATTATTCCATTAAAAACTGTTAAAATAAGGTAAAAATATGCTTAAAGACGTCAAACTCCGTATCCCTCAAATTATGCGTACTACCCAGTGGCGCCCACAAAATTTCCGTAAGTCAATGCAGTCAAAAATAATACACCCATCCACTTCCAAAATTTATAAATTTCATATACTACAATCAAAAATATATTATAAAAAGTATTGTAAACATACCCCATCATGTTAAGTACCTGTGGAGTTGCAGTACGTGATAACCCACGTAGGCGCCACTGATACTACATATTATGTTAATTATTTAATTATATATTGTTAAAATAACGTCTGTGAATTGTCCTTTGTATTAACATGTGTTTACTCAAATAAAGTACCATATATACGTACCTTATCCATCAATATAATTGTTTCAACTGTTTTAAGTGAGACAGAGTGATAAATATAACGAATTTAATTATATTTAAACAAGTTATTGAACTCTTTATATTGTATTTTTTTATCATACATATTTTTATTTCTACGAAAAATGAAAATCTAACCACAAGAAATGTACGAAAATGTTATTATTTTACAGAAAATTGAATACAATTATGTATTTTAAAATATGTATAATATTATTTAATCCACAAAAAATATAATGTATACTTATTTAATATGCAAAATACATTTTCTTTCTACGAATTTGACATAATATAATATAATAGTGATAGGCTAAAAATCCACTTATTATAATAATAAATACGTTATATAATGTCAAATATTATTTACAGTCCTATGGAAAAAACTACTATAATAGATGAAAACGTGCAAATGGTATTATACGTAATATTTCCTACCCGCGCAGGGTTATTTAATCTTAACGTGATCTTACCTAAAAAATATTCATATATAATATATTGTATATTTTACGAAAAATAATCACGTTTTCGTATTCAGTAGGTAATTCACTAAATGTGCTCATCCCACTGTTTACCTTATTATGCTATATTGTATATTGTTGAATATTTTTGATAATTTGATTTTTTAAATCATTTAAATTGATAAATCCTCATTTTGAAAAAAAAATTGTATCGCTATAGTCTATTACTTTAAATGACTGATACATATTTAAGTATTAAAAGGTATATATAGGCAGGGCCGTATTTAGCTAAATTGCCGCCGTAAGCCCACAAAAAATTGCAGCTCTTCCCCTCCAAACATATTGATAAGTAATACAATTTTTAAAATTTTATACATTATTTTCTCCTAATAAATTTGCCGCCCTAGGCCCTGGCCTCGCGGGCTTATACATAAATCAGCCCCTGCAGTAGGTGCTGTAGGTGTCAACAGTGTTGGATAATATGCTTTTTAAACGCAAATGGTGTGATTATCTGGACGTTATATATTATACACACACATAAAAAACTTTAGTAGATTTAACAATAACTAGCGTTAGTCTCATACACATTTGCACGTCGTTTTCCTGCCAAAGCTTGCTTGGTGTTAACATAACATTAATATAATGTTAAACCTAATGTACTGTGATTAGCAAACCGTATTTGTTTTATTAACTACACGGTATAGTTAAAATAACAATAAATAACGTGTAATTTAAATACTTATTTTAGTAATATTAACTATTGAATTAGGTGTAGAATTAGGTACAATTATTTGTTATACTAATTCCAAATAAATAAGTTGAAATAATTAAATTATTTTGTAGAAAAAATTATTCTTTTCATTGTTATATTAACTACATCTTTGTTGTTATTTGCAAATAAAAGTATAATGTAGAAATAACATATACTATTTTGTTATTACAATGAATTGTTTTATAGTTAAATTAATTGGACATAAATAGGATGATATATGAATTAGATGTTATAAATATATTTTTAAATAAAATAGACAAGTGTTTGTACATATACAAATATATTGAATACCAATTTACAATATTTACATTAAATATTTAAATAATTATTAATTATACATAATATATACATCATATTATAAATATTACAAGTGAATATGAAATAAAAGTGCATTTATGACAAAGCATAATTTCATAAATAATATTTAACAATAATAATAATAATATTTTAATAATTTTATATTCAAATTAAAAATATATATATATAAATAATTTAGTGTATAAGATATTAAGATATATTAATTTGATTAATATATAATAATTATTATAATTTTATCCATGGTATGTGAAAATAAAATAAATTACCTATATAATATATAGTATACAATTATATTATTATAGTGCATACCTTAAAGTCGCATAAAGTTTTCCATTACTTACAACTCTAATAATTGTAGGTGTTCGGTCTGGTAAATCGTTTATATGATAACCATTAAATTCTATTTCATTATATTTTTTAATTTCATAGGCATGAAAGTGACTATCAAACCCTACTGTTGAATAAAGCTCGCATATTAAATATGGAATTCTTAAATTATTAACAAGGATATTAATAATTTTACCAAATATGCAATCATTTAAATTTATTTCCACTATCACTAACATGCCTGGTTTATAAATAATACCTTTAAATTTTATCCAAGATGCCGAAAATGTTTCTGGTTTAAACTCTGCAGGTAATGAATTAATTACATTTAAATTGAAATATCTAAAAATATTTATTTTTAAACAAGTTCCTACTTTTAAGTCAGGTTCTAGCCCTGTTTTAGTTAATAAACGATTAACCATTTTTAATTGTAACTTATGTGATAATGTATGACCAAGATTTATACGGCATGGAATTGAATTTGCGAATGCTTTTAAAACTTTATGTTTAGACTCAAATCTTAATGATGATGTTAATATAATAGGACCATTTTGAAAAAGAAGACGACCATAGTAAATTAGAATATGAAATTTGAGTTTTAATAAGCTTTTAGAAAAATATAAATATAATCTATTGTGTTCTGAAACTAAGCTGTCTAATAGATATGCACATTCCGGTTGAATTATTCTAGCACAACAAATATCAATAATTTTTGTAAGAAATATATATAATTTTCAAATGTCGGTTTCTAATGGAACTAGTTTTCCAACAATGAGTCCAAAATATCGAATAAGACACAACATTTCCGATGAAGACATAATAATACAATTGTTGTCTAAATATTTTTGGTTGATTGGAGGTGGATAATTTTTGCGTTCTGTTATTTCATAGTCAAATAATAATATTCGATTATTTAGATCTTTAAGTGAAAAATATTTATTATTTATAAAATAATTAATAATAACTACAATATCGTATCGTGCAACCCCTTCCGTAACATCGTGCATAAAATCACATACACTATTGACTACTGCATGATAGTTTGGAATTTTATTAAAAACACAACGTTCATTTACACCAGTTTCAGAAACATTGTTTTGAATTATGTCCAATTCATAATTATTTATATCTCTAATTGATTCCACTGACTCTTTAATCATATATTGAAGATCATGTTTATGTGACCTACATATTCTACAATAATGATTAGCAGAAAAACTTTCAACAAATCCCAACATAGAATTCAAACCCAAATTATCACCTAAAATTAAACCAAGAGCAAAATATATTTTTATATGAACAGAATTTACAATTATTGTTACTCCATTTTCTTGTAAATCAATAAGTGAACGTATAAGAGCAGAAAACATAGTTTCATTATTAAATTTTTGTGCCCCTCTATCAGAAGAATGAAATAAATACCCCGGAAAAATATTATCTAAAGATGATAAGTATTCTGGAGGAAGAGCAGGAACAGTATAGTATATACACCCCATTTTATAAACACCGGAATGAGAACCAAGTGGATTACCCATTTTGGCGTCATCATAATATAAAAATATAAGAAAAACAGTTTTATCTTGAAAATTATTTTTAATATTTTTCCATGTGGAACCATTTAAGAATGATGATAAATTTGTATTATTTTGTGATTCTTGAGTATACTGATATGCTGTATCAAATATGCCGGGTAATTCAAAAAAATATTTAAGGTTCTCTTTTATTGGAAATAAATGCCCTTGGACCTGAACCATGACCTGTCGCTCTTCACCAGATATTTTTTTTTTCTTTAGTAAAACCTAATACAATTGTTTTTGGCCTAAAGAATAAATTGTTTGATTCAAAATATATAATTCGTTGGTACTCAGTTTTAAGATTAATAAAAGGATTTTCTAATAAATTAAATATATTATTAATTTCAGTTAATTGAATGTTATTACAATTTATTAAATTAGGTATTATTTTCGACTTTAAATAAGATATAATTCCAGATGTAAATAATTCTATTGTTCCTTCTACTATTTCTTGGATTAAAGTAATAGTTACATTAGGTTTAGAATATAAATTGGTTATAAATTTTAAGATACTACCCCTAACCAAAACTTCAAAATTTTCATTTAAATCATATTTTTCTATCACATCTACTGTTTTAGGAACTTGAACCTCTGGTAAAGATTCATTAAAAAATGATTCTTTCACTTTGTCATTTTGTATATTAGAATTAGTTAACCGATTTAAGTTAGACAAATTTTCAGATAATAAATGATTAGGTATAGAATGTATTTTATTTAAATGTTTCCTAAAAGATTCTGATCCTTGAAAGATTCTAACACACTCTTGTCGTCTACAATTAAATACAGATTGCGAGCCTAAATTGTGGTAATATTTTGTATGTAAAATAAGCAGATTAATAGTCGGTAATGACACTGAACATATAAAACAAATATACATTTCAATACTTTAAAAAATTAATGAGATTAAATTTACAAATTTATAATAAATATTACACTAATAATAAAATAATAATAAGAATAATAATTACTAATTATTGCTTAAAACCCAAATAATTTAATTATTGAAATTTCCCTATAATAGTTTTTATAATTGATGTAGATTTATCATACTTAGTGTTCATTTTAAAAATTAATTGTTGAATAATAAACCACGAGTCATAACATTCTTTTGGATAGCTACAATTAAAAACGAAAAATGTTTTGAAGCAAACTTCTAGTGCTTTCAATGGATCTTCAAAATGCCAAAATGTCTCATTAATACAGACATAACAACATGAAATTGAATTGATATCTTGACCAATAAATACTATGTACGGTTGAATGGTAGCTTTAAATTTCATGTAACGCATTTGCTTCTTAGAGAACTCCTTATTAAATTCTATCAAATTCTGAAAAATTAGATTTAGCTTTATTTCACAAATAAACAAAAAAATTAATACTTTATTAAATATTTACCTACTGTTAAATGAATTGAGAATGCTGAAGCTGACTCTAACAAAGATGGTTTCCAATATTTATCAGATGTAATATTTTTAATTTGAGTTTTTGTTATATATTAAATATGGTACCAATAGTATTCTAATAATATTAGACGTTCTTAAATCTGAAAATATTAAATCGTTTTAACACACAAATATAGTATATGAGTACCTGGATTCCCAATTTTAAAATCTTCAATAACCTATGACATCATTTAAAATATGTAAACATTATAATTTATAAACCAAATAATAAAAAATATTTACTAGTTGATATCCAATAGGGGATTCAAATATCGGCCATTTCAATAAAATAACTGATATGGAATATTCATCAGAATTAAAAATATAATTTCTCCTTATATCATAAGTTACTTTTTGTAACCATTTGTCTTTAATAGAATTAAAATTTAAGTTAAGCCCATCAGTTACAAGCCACTGTTTTGCTGATTGAACTTCCTCTATAATAATAAAATATATGAAAATAATGATTTGAATTATATTAATAATATTTTAAACGATAAATTCTTTATTCATTTACCAAAAAAATTTATACAAGGAGTTATTTCTGTTACAGTTTGTGTTTTTTTTTCTTTCGTTAACAATTGCTCCAACCGATCTTAACCTTCGAGCAACATTCTTCCAACGTTCAATTAATTTTCCTTTTGCATTTGCTTGATAATTGCCTTCTGTTTTTGATTGTATAAAATAAACACTCTATAAATAATATTATATTTTATTAATTAATACATGGATATATCATAATATATTAATATAAAATATAATTATATATTATTTAAAATAATGCAGATTTAATAGTTCAATTACCTCCTATAATATACATTTATAGTATAGGTAAAAAATAAAATTATTGATAGTATATTTAATTTTTAATATATATTTAGTTGTTGAAATTAATAATTCCAATATATAATTATTTTAACTATCTAATTAAAAGTAAATATACATTTAAAATAATGTGCATACTATAATATTAGAATAAAATGTAATAAAAAAAATATCAATATTTTAGTTGATATGCTTATTAATTACTTTTTTTAATTTGTAAAGTTAGCCTTAGAGACCCAATTTAAAATATTATCAAATAAATTAATACCTACTAAAAAAAAAAAAAATCAACTTTTACAATAAAATGTGTAAATAAATATAGGTTCACATTTATAATTTATAAAATTATTAATATAAAATCTGTATATTTAAATTAATTGTTTATTTTATTTACCTTTTGCTCTTTTGGAAATAGTTCAACAATTAATTCTGATATTTTTCGAAAGTATATATTAGTCCCTCTAAAATAAAAATTGGATGTAATATATTAATACTTTTACTTCATATGAGATAATAGTTTTAATATTAAATATTTAAAGCCAATTTACTTAGGGTAATTTAAAATTTAATAAAATGATATAAAACTACTTAGTAATAAGTTTCATACATTTTATACATTAATTTTACACTCCTGATAAAAATAAATAAATAAACATTTAATATTTTTGTGTAATACTTTACATACTTGCATTGATCTTGTAAAAGATGATTAATAAGCATTTGGGTTAATAAATTTTGTGCATCATCTGAAAAGCCCCCATTATTGTTTTTACTATCGGCCAATATGTATCGACCATCATTTGTTGTATGCAAAATATTTAACATAGTCTTAAAAAAATAAGATGATTAGTTTTAATACAAATAATAATGTTAAGAAAATATTGTTTTACTTCAATTGTTCATTCCATAGGCTTATAAGATCCATATTTTTTATGTAATGGGTACGGTTGTGGATTATGTGATGTTTTTAAATGTTTATTATTATTTTCTTTTGTACCAACTGATGAATCTGATGCATAAGATAAATCTTCCAAAACTGTGTTAAATTTAGGCATAGGAATATCTGAAGTTGTAACGGGAGTTGCTATAGATTTACCTGATTGAAGAATAAAATTCTAACAGACAAATAAAAATTATGAATATACCTATAGGCTAGATTAGCTAAATAATTAAAATAAAGTATTGGGTATAAGTATACCTACCTACAATGGTATATTAGGACAATTCGAAAATTATTTTAAAATCTTGTTTAAATAGAGTAATCTAGTATTCTGTACTACTATAAGGTGTGACGATTTAAACCTTATTACAATGATTTAATTTTTAATAGATACATTTTGATATTATAATTTAAACATTTAAAAGAAAAGTTTAGGTATTTCACAAAATAAATTACCAAACTTCTGAAAAATACTTAAAATAAACAAATATAAAACTAATTATTATTAAAATTTATCTTACCTCATCCATGTATTGGTCCATTTTAATAACTTATACGCACAAAATCAAAATCAAATAAATTGTCAAATGTTTATCTAAAATGCAAAAAACAGAACATACACCAAATTCACAATAATGGCAAATGACAGAGTGTCGAACGAAACAAAATAAAATAAAAACAAACGGTAAACACGTACAGTGGTTGAAATGTTTTACGAAAACAACAACCCGTATATTCAGGATAACCAATTTTGTGCTTAATATAGATTTATTATTTATTGTAATAACTAATATTATAATAATATTATTATTACCAGTTGATACTAAATTAAAGTAATAATATTGTTTTTATATATATCAACATTGGACTGATTGTTGAAATACAACAAAGTATTGTTAATTCTAATACATAAAAAGGTAATAAATTAAAGAACCATATGTAGTCAATTTCAACTAATTTATTATTTGTCAAAATAACTATAAGTGTATTCAATTTAAGATATTTCAATGTTGTATTATTTTCAAGTTTTTAAATAATTGTCCTAAAAATTGCAATGTACGATTAAAATATGTTTTAGGTTGTAACGAAATTAATAATACCAATTTATTTTTGCATATTTATGCACATAATAAGTTTTTTTTTATAAAAACATGCATATTTTTACGAATCGTAGTTTTTTTTTGTATATCTTTGGGTCAATATGGAATATATAAGCATTAATTATAGAATAGACTATTCTAGAATAGACTATTCTATAATCAATGATATAAGCGAGCAGCCAAACGCGTTGAAAACCGCCAAAGTTCAAGTAAAATACAATTTAGTCACGAGAAACGGGAATAAAATAAAAAACAAAATACAAAATGTTTTATCAAATAATAAAGGCTATTAGGCAGTTGCAAAAATTTCTGCAATATTAAATGAAGAAGAGGACAAAAATGGAATAAAATGAATAAAATCATAATCTATATTTACCTTATATAATAATGTTTATAAATTATAAATCAAATGAACAAAAAATACACAAAACTTGGGAATAGTGTTTTGATTATAAACAGGTTTGCGATATAGATTTATTGTATAAGATTATATTATACATAATTATATATATATATATTTTATTATGTGACAAATTGCGACCGGTCATCAAATTATTGACTATTGTTCTAACGTATAATGCACATTTCGTAAACCTGTTTTTGTTTGTCATCTGATATGTAATTTTTAAATAGAATTTATACTCGAATCAAGCTGCAGCTAAAGCCACCTTGTGGTGTATAGTCTGTACTATTCAATTTAAACCGTGTATATAACTTGCAAAATGTAACCCCTTAATAAATAGCCGCATCCGTTCCCCTTAAAATAACCATTTAACTAGTATTATATTAATATCATTTAACGTCAAGCAATATTATTTAACCTAACCTTTCTTTGTTATTAATTTAACTATAAAATCGTAGTAACTTAACAATTATCTGCTAACAATATATTTTATGACACCAATTTTTCTACGTGTGCATGTTAAATTTTGATTTCTGTTTTCGGTGTAGATCGATTTCACAATTACGATGCAGCAGCGCGGGCAACGTCGCGATGACGAGAGTGAGAAAAAAACGGGAGCGCAACAACAGACAATAACAGATTTACTTGAATCGCAATCGATCGTGCAGACACGCTGTTTCCTATTCGGATCGCTGTCGTAATAATTATATACTACCGTCACAATAGATTATAATATTATCATGGACCGCATTTGCGTGGCTGTCATCTGGATCGTCGCCGTGGCCGGCGCGCGCGCCGCTAAGGTGACGAAATGTTGTCCCAGGGATACGATACTGAAAATCGACATGGTCTCGTGCGTGGGCTTAGCCGCGGACGACATGGACAGGCGCGGCGAATCTTACGTTTGGTCGGCGGACTACAACGACACCGTAGACGCCGATTCGCCCGCGTTCAACGAAGACTTAACTTTGTCCGTGTCCAACAGCAGTTCAATCCCTTGGTTGGTATATAATCTTGGTATATATATATGTATTGTTATGACCGCGTTATTGTTATATTGTTATACGCGAGCGTAGTTTTACAGGTGTAGGGCGCAGTCGCGCAGAATACGTACTTGAGGTTGTGTAAATTTTAAGGGTGGATTCGTGTAGGCTGATGGAAATTATAATATATATATATATATATATATTAATGTTATTGAAATAAAAATAATTTAGAGGGTTTGAGGCTTAAAATATCAGGTGAGTGGATAGATATTGTAGAATTGCAGCTGCACCTATTTCGATTAAACTCGGCGTCGCTGACAGGGTGGGTTACAGCCCCTCAGAATCTCCGTAGCCAATTTAAAATTATAGTTTAATATTTTTCCACTTTACGATATTTTCTACCATAGCTCTGTCTTAGGTAATATTATTTCAAACTAAGGCCATGTCGTTATGTTATGAACGACGAGTCGATAAATAATTACGATTCAACAATATATTTATTTATTTTTAGTATAAATGCTATACGGAAGAAGACAGTAAAAGTAAAGTAATATTTTGATTTTTCAGGAAAAAATAAATAGCTTCTATGTACGATACTTCCTTAATTAATACGTCCATTTTTATCAATAATTATTATTTATTATAATATAATAATGCTACTTTTTCGAAAATTTCGGCACGTGTTATTAATTATTATTATAATATGCTGTTCTCGTACATATGTACAAAGATTACATCGCTAGCTATTTCTTTATCGATATTAATGTTATCTAATCTAAATTTTAGTCGAACTAGTAACACTCATAACTTATCTTATCATCCTTATCCACGATGATCATAATTAATATGAATACAATAACTATTATACTTATTGTATTATAATTATGTATAACTTTTGGACATTTTAAATTTAGTTTTTTTTCCTATTGAGCGTATTATGAGATAAGTGTTCGGAATCGGTTTCTCTCGTTTTAATAGTTGCGTGAGAGTAATAAGTGTGAATTATATTTTTGTTTAATTTTGTTCTTTATTTAAAAGAATAAAATGCATAATGCGAAAAATGGTGTAGGTTTTTTTTTATCCCCGGTGACTAATCACCGTTTTCGGAAGATGCATTACATTAAAACTATGGATGATTGGTATATTATATGGCGTATACAATTTATATATATATTTTATATTAATATATGTTCATGTATATTATGTAAAATGCTTATCTATCATACAAATTTAAAAGTAATGATAATTTGCATATTTTGTTTGAGTACAATATATAATATCCGTTTACTGTTTGCTCAACAATAGTGTGTATTAATTATTTCCATTTTCTTCTAATCGGTAAAAAAATTAATCAAATGCTAACTCGTACGATTCGTCAATGTGGTATCAATTTTGAGAAACACGAGTCATTCCGTGTTATAAATTATTCTCGATGTAGATTATAATAGACGAAATTCACAGCTGTTTTATATTATATCGTCATAAACATTTAAAGTAGGTTTGTTGTTAGAGTGGCCGCCCTACATCCTTATAACTATTTTTCAATGACAAATCTCTTTAGTAAGAGGGCAAACAAATATTAATGGGTATATAATTAAATTATAACATTAATGAATGGCACGTGTGAGGTGTGACTATGTGAATAATATTATAAAATATAAATAAATATTCGCATATAATGTAAAGAACAACTTGAAATTATGTAAACTTATTATTTTACGTATTAATTGATTTTTATTATTTGTTCGAAATATTTACCATTATTTATATTTTATTACCAATGTATCGTATTGTAAATACGAAATTATATTATGTTATATTTTTGGTCTTTGGATATATGAAAATGTAATTTAACAATATCAATTTAATTATTGTTTTCTTAAAATCATTGCTATTATAGACATATAGATATAATTAAAAATCGTATCGTATTATAATTTATAATTGTAATTCAACCTAATTTTTTACATAAAATAATATTATAATATTCTATTTAAATAGATTATATTTTTATGATCAAATTTTCAGTTTGGTAATTTTATATTATCTGCTATATTCACCGAGAACTAAGTTTGATTTATAGTGTACTGACACTATTATTATGTTTTTCGGGACTGAATAGTCCCATAGGCGTATTAGGCGTGTCTACAGAGGGACAAGAGTGGGCATTTTTCCTCTGGCAAATTTTTTTTACCATTATATATTATAACAATTAGTAATTACATGATGAACACAGTTTTCTTTTTAAATTTAAAGATAAATTTTGATGTTTGCCTCTTAGCCACAAAAGTCTAAAAACGCCTAAATAATATCTAAATAATACTAAAAATATGGATGATTTATTTGTGTAAATCTAATAATATAAAATATACAAAAAGTGAAAAGTGTTATAAATTTATCATAATTTATACATTTTTTTTTTTTTATTCTGGGCGCTAAACACAATATTAATATATTTATAAATAAATGATCTTTAGAAGGAAATAAGAAAACTGCTAACTTGATTAAATATTTATTATTAAATTTACGAAATAATAATTTGTTTAGAGTTGTTTAGAGTACACGGTTTACGGTTGTTGTCTGTACATATAATGAATTTTCGGCAATAATAACCTAACTTAGGGACCTGTTTTGTTTTAGGGATTGTTTTTTATAGTGCCCAATTTTTGTTTGGGCCACGACTATGGTTATTATATTTATTTTATGTAAATATTTATTTAAACGTAAATCGAAAATGATTTTTGTCCAATGCAGGTGGATACCGGAAGATATGGAATTTTTGCGAGCGTCTAACCTGTCGGAAACGTTCGAACCGGACGTTGGATCGTTTGACGCGAACGGTCGGCTACCCTGTCCCACGAACGATCGAGATGCGGTTATAATCAACGAAGGCGTGGCTGTGCTGGACGACGGTAGAATGATCGTGCTCGGCCTGGAGGACCGGGTGGCCGGTGGCCACGAATCCCTGACGTTCTCCAGCGACGAGTATTGCATCGACCGCGTGTCGCTGATGGAAAACTTTACCGTGGTCGGTGGCGGCCCCAACAAGAACGCGAGGACCAGACGGGCGGCAAACGCGACAGCCCCGGTTCGTACGTACTCTTACGTGGTGTTGGTGTGCCGGCCGTGCACGAGGATCACGTGCGTGCCGAAATGTTGCGCCCACGGTTTCGTGCTGGAATCGCAGAAGATCATCGGATGTCGGAAACTGACGTCTGTGACCAACTCTAATGCCAACGCCGCCATACAACTGAAAGCGGCCAACGGCACGGAACTCAAAAGTACTTATGACCGTTTACAATAGCATTACGGATTATTCTATGTAAACATTTTGTCCATCGATGTGGCTAAAATTATGATCTTGTAAAGTATATTTGAATAAAAGTATCGAAACGCTCGTTTTAATTACATTCGTAATGTGACGATAATGTATTTTTCAATATACTACGAAGTTTTTGTATTCGAAAACAACTATTTTTGTTTGAGGATCAACTCGATTTAAGTCGCATATATCATTATTCGTGAATACATTACACCCGAATTAAGCGTCGTATATTAGAAATCACAAAATTATTATTTTTTTTTTCCTATAGAAAACACTGTTTGATATTTCAAATTTAGAAAAGATTATATATTTTATACTACTTAAGTTTTAACTGACATTAGAATTTTATACTTATATCTAAAATATTATAGTATATTAGTCTATTAAAGAAAATAAAAATAAATATTTTTTTACTTTTTATTCTCATAACATTTTAGCATGGAATTGTATTTAAATATTTACGTAATAACAGAAGTGTAGTTTAATTATTGGATAATTTTTTTGGCCTGCAATCATATTTTAAACATGTACCTAATTTAATAACTAAAAGTTAAACTATAATATATTTAAATACTTAGATTTTTATTGTAATTCTGTATTACCTAAACTAAATTTAACTTTTTTGTTGTTTTTTATATACTATAAAAGGTTTACAGATAAAAACCCAAATAAGTTTAATTAATATTTTAAACAAACACGATTTATATGACAAATTGAAATCTTTGTTTTCAGATATATTTTTTGCGACCTATTAAATATTGGTTTATGTATAAAAGTCACCCTACAAAATAAATCTATGATTTGCTTCATATGTTAGTATAACAGTTCACAACAGGTAGGGCAAACCTCTTTTGTGTCGTGCGTCGTAATAATATGGTTATAGGTAACATTCTAAACGTATGTCACATGTTTTTTGCAGTCGTTATCCGGTTTATTATTTTTTTTAAATATAAACAAAAATTAACGATTATTTATAATAATCGGTATTTAATTTAACCGCCATGCGTTCTAAGTGAACCATACGCTTTTTTCACGGACATTATTTTTATATAAGATGTTATTATACTAAATTACATTTGTCCAATATTTCGCAGCTATTTTATAGGGGATCATAAGATTACTTGGGTTCTTTTTAAACAACTATTCAACTATAGTACAATTAAAATATGAAACGGTTGTAAAACATAAAGTATTATCCGAAAAATCGATTAGTTAATATTTTAGATTCTGAGCGAAGCGAAGAATGTATTTGTTTTACAAAGATTTTTTTTTTTTTCTTGATGTATGAAAACACTTTTTTGAGTAGAAATAATGATCCGATTACCATAAGTAGGGTATGCTTTCGGTAGAAAATCGTGTCTAGTTGGTACTTTATTTAGCTTATTTTTCTAATTTCTCAAAAGTTTTTCCTTGGGAGGGGAAAAACCACAAAAAAATGGCATAAATTACGGCTTCTGTTATTTAAAATTTTTTAATTTCGTGATAATTAATTAAGTTTTGATCGTAGGGACTTGAAATTTTTTTTGAGTATTGACATAGGTAGTATACAAGTGAGGTAAAATTTTGAAATGAATTATTAGTATAGTGTATTGTAATATATTGAGTTTCGCTCAGAATCGTATTTTTTAATGCAATATTATTGCATTCAAATCTTAATTATAATAAACCACTCTCCGAGAATCGAAGGGACGAAAGAGGAACACTTAAAATCGACATTTTCACTTTTTTAAATTTGAATACAATTTTACTTAACTAGAAAATATTTTAAATTAAAGGACGTAAAAGATACCAAAAACATAAAATTAATGAGCCAACTTTCACGTATAAATAGAAAAGGGTTAATGTTAATACATATATACATTATATAATATTATATATATATATATATATACATTAACGATTAATTTTTTATCTAACGAAAACATTTATAAATTACTGTAACAAGTACAATAGTCATCATTATTTGTTTTCTTTGAGTAATCAAATAATTAGTTTCTTTTCATAAAAGCGAATCTATACAGTTATAACCATTATATATATATATATATCAGTCTTGTATGTAATGTATTATAATATAATCAATTACATGTTGATTAAAATATATTATTTAAGATTAATTTAAAAATAAAAAAATAAATATTTTTACTTGTTGAATTGTTATCATTTGTTATTTTGTAGATTAACAAAATAATTAATTATTTATATAACATTGTTGAACACGTCTACCAAAAACATTATAAGATTCAACATAACAATATAATATAACAACGGGTGTTCGGTTATTCGCATATATAATTTGCTCGACGTTTTTATTTCAGGCAAAGACTATTATTTCTACGGCATGAAACCCCCGAACTGCGGCCCGCGGAAATGGTACATAGTCAATAAAAGACCGGCCCTACGTGCGGACACCGTTGGCTACGGGCTGCTGCCGGACGGCCGGATGCAGGTCGACGGCGGCGTGGTGCCCATCGACCGCGACAAGTACTGCGTGGACGCAATGCAAGTGGTGCCGGACGCTGTCGCACCGCCGGGGGCGGCGATCGCGTACACGGACGTGTTGCTAGCCTGTCGCCTGGGCGGCAACCGCGTGACCGGCAAGCCGTCCGCCGTCAACGAACCGCTCGAATTCCGCGAGATACTTTACGGTACGTATTTCGTCGTGGGCACCGTGTTCCTGGCCGCCACGTTGTTCATCTACGCCATTCTGCCGGAGCTCCGCGTCACCGTTCATTCCGGAAACCTGATCGCACACACCGTGTGCTTGTTCGTGTCGTACGCCACGCTGGCCGCCACCACGCTGGTTCGAAACGTGTTCGGCTACTGTTCCTGCGTCGTTGCCGGTATTCTATTTATGCATCGATGTTATATCTATATAAGAACGCAAGTAGGGCCGGGTGCCCTATAATACCATTTAGTGTACGTTTTTACTTCCCTCTTTTCGAATATTTGAAGTTATAACTCGTTGATATTTCGTTAACCGGTATTCATTTTTTTTTTTTTTTTTTTAATTAGAAGCAAAGAGAAACTGCCGCACCTTCTCCCGATAATTCTAGGGCCGGTCGAGAATTATTATTTACACTATTATACAATATTTAAACGATTTTGACGGATTCTGACATTTTAAATAAAAGCATTATGTTATATATATATATTGTTATCAGTAGCAAGAAGTGACAACGCTCTTGGCAATCGTATATTGTATAAATTATGAATTAAAATTATAAACTCAATTGATTTTATGGCTATATGTTATAATATTATTAAAACCATGCTTTCATGCCTTTTACAATAATGCGTCCTTGACGAAAACCCCCTTGCCATCGCCTAACTACGGCCCTGATTGTTATTATTTTATTAATAATAAATTCATCACAACCACATGAGTGGTTAATAACATATATATATATATGTGTGTGTGTGTGTTTAAATAAGTAAAAACATTTATTTTATACCATTTTTAGGTTTTGTCATTCAATTTTCATTTCTTGCTGCGTTCTTCTGGCTTAATGTTATGTGTGCAGATATTGCGTGGACATTTAGGTTAATAATGAATATATATTTAATAAATAAATAAAAACCCCAGAAATCAATTTGTTAAATTATTATTTTGATTTCAGTGGACTCAGGCTACTCTTGTATTCGAATAAAATTGAAAATGAGAAGAAAAAATATATTATTTATTCAGTTTATGCGTGGGGTTCCAGTATTGTAATAACAATACTAACTGCTATAGCTGAATTCACCACATTAATAAAAGATCATAGATTTAGACCGGATTTCGGTCTTAAAGAATGTTGGTTTTCTAGTATGTATTTTTTAAATTATTTCAAACTATACGAATTCATTAAATATAGTGTTATTATGAAAATGATAATTTGTTCGAGTAATGAATAAATATTATATTATAATATAAAGTCGTAAATGAATTTAAAGTTGCTGATTTTTCGGGTTAATCAAAATTTATTTGTATAACTCTTGATCCTGTTTTCAGATAAACTATCGGTTGGCGTATTTTTTTATCTGCCCATTGGTTTACTTCTGTTAACCAACTTTATACTCTTCCTGTTCACTGCTTTCAGAATCGTCTTTATTCGTAGAGATACGTCTAAAGTGTTGAATCGTCAAACAAACCAAAATAATATGAGGTAAATACGTTTGAAAATTAGATGTTATAATATTTATATTATTTATGTCGACCTCTTGTATATAGTGCGATTATTTTACTTATACCCTTTAATTTAATATCAATAGAAAATTAATAATGTGAGAATTTATTTAACATTATAATACATAGGTAAGTATAATAATTATTGAAATAATTGTAATAATTTCCTTCGTTAATTATTATATTTCATTTTCACGCGAATTTTATTTTATGTTTTTACATCTACATAGTTTTAATTTCAATTCAAACAACTTCGAATATCTTACATTTAGTTTTCTTTACTCACTTATCGACATTATGGAAAGGAATGTGTTTTATATTTTCAATAGCTATTATACAATTCTTAGAAGCCGATCCCTTTGTGTACATTTGTATAATATATTTTGTGGAATGCAGGTCTTGGTCTGCACGTGTGTGGGCATCTATAGTAACTATCTTCAAAAGATTTTTAAATGTCAAATGTGGGTAAATAATTTATTATATGCTATTATAGAATGTCTGAATAGTTTCGAGGGTCGATGCGGGCTCACAATTATCACACGGTCAAAAATTCCGTTCTCATAGGGTGTGTCGAATCTTCAACAAATGTAAAGTTGTTAATTTATAGAGGGTCGTGTATTGTGTACGTGATATGAAAAGGTCTTTAGACATTCCAAGAAAACGAAGAAAAAAATAACTATAAAGAACCATTGGGGGGTATAAGGTTGATTTAAGAATAAGATTAGTTATAATAAAAACCAATTACCGACCATGACCGGTTTCTCGCTTTCAAAGAACTCTGCATTAAAAAGGTTTTTTTTTCTTGTATAGTTATTTCAGCCAGACAGTAAAATACAATAAATTATACCCGGGCCACTCCTAAATTTAAAAACATAATAACACGTTTTCCCTATTCTAAAATGAATACTGTCCGTCTGAAATGCCGACGCCACATTCATTATATGGCGACTTATTATATTACACTATAAAAGGAATATCGTGTTTTTCTAACTACGCAGTACGCACTATAATGTTATACATTATAAGAACATTCTACGACAAATAAAATATATCTTTGGGCAGGTATATTATATTCTTTGAATTGTAAATTTTGTTGGGACACGATCGCTCGGACTACATACACCGCTTCTATATTATTTATAATGAATACATATTTAATATAATATATTATTCGTTATAATGTTTAACTTAAACTGAAAGGAAGAAAATAATTTTGTAGGATCGTATAATTTTATTATAACTTAAAGTCGGGTTTACATTATACCGTGTCGTTCAAAGTTGAATATCGATGTAAGTAACATCCAACCAAGCACGACTAACTAGCCAGAATATTATACAAGGAAGGGAAGGGTCCGAATAAAAATTATTTACACTAATTTTTTACTAATTTTACTTTACACATGAACCTATTATTTAAACAATTTCAGGGGGATATGGACATCATGAACCTCCTGCATAAATCCCTGTATTCAATTTTCAACTTATAGGTTACGCGATGCCAATATTTTGTTACTATCGTATACATAATATGTTGAAATGTGAACCCATATTTAAAGAATCATATTTTTATTTTAACACGTGTGATTATTTGTAACTACAACGCACGTAGTGAACACATTCGATGTACTTGGACATTGTACGACTCATAAATTATGTATTATTTGTGCGTAAACATTCGTATCAAGCCCGGTTTATCTTATTAATAAGTTCTGTGAACGATAACGATTAATTACGTAAGTATAAACTGCCCCCATCCCCCCGGGGAATGTTATCCTAAATATTACCCAATTCCTACGAATTTATTTTAAAAAATAAATGTCAACTTAAAAGCACTATTTCTTACCCACTAGACCCACAAAAAAAATTTAAATATTATTACATAAAATTAAAATATTATAAAACTACAAGAGATACTGGTACATCAATGTGCCAACGTCTGTTTTGTTTTAGTCGGCTCGACATACTCCTTTTTCTTTTAATGAACACATTTATAATATATTTACTATCGATTTCCCAATGCTTAAATGTTTGTTGTTAAATTTTGTTAAGAATGTTTCCTTAAACTAGATAAAATAAACATGACGTGTGCAATAATATTTAATAGATAATATCAAATATCAAAAATCCTTTACTCTATAACTATATAATGTAACTATATAATACTATATAATGTATAGCCCCACTAACAATATATTTATATCAAATTTATAATACAAACATACACTTAGTATTACAATATAATTCTTTGTACACTACTTAAAGACGTAATGCACACTAAGAATGTTAGACTACACAATGTGTGTCGGGGTTCACTAAAAAAATAGAGAATGGCAAGATGCTCAAAGGCGAACCAATTGAATGGGTCCTTTGTACTTATTAAAATTTTACATTTTATTTCTATGAAAAATTACGTTTTAATACAATTAATGCAATTTACATTTTTATATTAAAACCTTGTGCTTATTCTTGTAAATATAATAGCACATAATATAATATAAATATTACTCAATACCACGTTTAGAAACATTGTAGATTCTATATTATTAATTTCGAACCCACTTGACTGAAATTCTGCGTTCGCTCCTGGGGTCTGATATAATTGTACAAAAATATAATTTGCATTCAATATTTTTAAAATGAATAATGATATTATATTTGTTCGTAGGCTGTCGCTGTATTTAAAACTGTTTTGCCTGATGGGCGTGACTTTCGTGTTCGAAGTGATCTCGTGGGCCGTAGAAGCGCCCGCTTACTACTGGTATGCGACGGATGCTGTGAATTCGCTTCGCGGCGTTTTCGTATTCTTCATATTCTGCTGGAAGAGATCGGTGCTCAATCTATTATTGGGTCGGGTACCGGAAAGTATCCGTGAATGGATCATCCGGACTTTCGGAATACGCGACGCGCGACGATATCCTAGTTTTTCGTCTACGTGTCCGACCCACACGCATTTCGGCGGCAGCAGCGTCAGAACGCACAGCACTTCGGTGTTTGCGTCGCAAAACACTATCGGCGGCGGCGGCGGTAGTTCGTTTCAATTGTCGCAATTCGGCACTCCCGCATCCAGGAAAAATTCCTCAGCACGACAATGAAATATCAAATCCGACAATCACCAAATAACAAAACGACTCGAGGGTTATGGTGCAGATGGTTGTTGGAACACACCGCCATAAACTATACAAATATATTGTTATTTCACCTGTTGGAAGTCAGTGGGGTACCTATCCCTTATATACAAACACACAAGTGTAAAACTTTAATATTTTACATTTATGTGGCAGCGGCAGGTGCTAATATAATATATGCACTGCGATTACGTTATTTTCTTTTTCAAATAAACATTTTATTATTTATTTGTTTTGTAAGTAGGTTCCCACGCTTGTACGGTAATCTCTATCTTACGGCTAAAATCATAACTCACATTGAAAGTAATTCGGTCCTAAACTAATATAATATTATAATCTAAACTTAAATACTTTCATATGCCTTTTGTGATTAAGGGTTTATTTTATGATAAATAAGATATACGGCTATATACCATATGGCATATCGATTTATTTATTTGAAACTATTATCGAAATTGTATCTAATATAATGATGTTCTTCGGAAACGAGTAACAAATAACCAAAAGTATACTTGGAATTGTTTGAATGCCTTTTTTTTTGAATACTAAGTACAACGAATATATACAATAACTCATAAGGTCAACATGATAATATATTTATTTAAACTAATCTCACGTCTGTTGTGTATCGCACGAACGATAATAATGTAACAATAATATAATAATAATATATAGCTCTGCATGGTGGTCGATTGACCTTTTTTCAGTTTATTTGATGTGTTCGTTTTCTAAATTTTTAAATGTTTAACACGTATATCCAATCTTAAGAAATATAATTTCATTTCCTTTTGTGATTATGGGTCTTTTTCATTATAAATGATATATATCATATACCATATGGTATATTAATTTCTTTATTTAAGACTATTATCGCATTATGTACAAAATTTATTGATAATAATGCTATCCTTCGGAAACGAGTAAAAAGTAACGAAAAGAATTCTGGGAATTGTTTGAATGGTTTTTTTCTTTTGAACACTACAGTGTGTATATAATATAACTCATAGGGTCAACATGATAATATACCTATTCAAAGTAATTTCCTGTCTGTCGTGTATCGCACGAACGATAATAATGCAACAATAATATAATAATGATATATAGCTCTGCTTGGTGGTCGATTGACCTTTTTTCAGTTTATTTGATGTGTTCGTTTTCTAAATTTTTAAATGCTTAACACGTGTATCCAATCTTAACGTATATAATTTTATTTCCTTTTGTGATTATGGGTCTTTTTCATTATAAATGATATATATCATATACCATATGGCATATTAATTTCTTTATTTGAGACTATTATCGCATTATGTACAAAATGTATTGATAATAATGCTATCCTTCGGAAACGAGTAAAAAGTAATGAAAAGAATTCTTGGAAGTTGTTTGAATGGTTTTTTTCTTTTGAATACTACAGCGAGTATATAATATAACTCATAGGGTCAATATGATAATATACTTATTCAAAGTAATCTCCTGTCTGTCGTGTATCGCACGTACGATAATAATACAACAATAAGATAATAATGATATATAGTTCTGCATGGTTGTCAATTGACCTTTTTTCACTTTATTTGACGTGTTCGTTTTCGAAATTCCTAAGTTAATGCTTAACACGTGTATTCTTAGCTAGTTTAATACTATTCAATGCATAATACAATAATAATACTTGCAAGCGGACGTTGGTGATAAATGAAAAATATATTATTTCTTTACCCGATAAACGATATAGGTATTTGGCAAAATATTTAAGTCGACCACCCATGCTCTTAATGTTAATACTAAAATGCATCCCCGGATGGAAATTTAATTTCCGGTCTTCCGTTCAACGCATTCAATATTATATTATATTTAAAATATTAAAATATGTAAAATATTATTATAATGGTGGTATTATCACTATCTCGAAATTAATCTCCCATAGACATATAAACTAATAGACCGAAGACAGAATTATAAACAAAGACAGAACATGCTTGTACAATGTCCTTTTAATATGTCAATAGACAAATTATTAAAATGTGTGTACACAATAAATGTATGTCTTTTCTGTCATGAAAAAACCGCATAATTGTTTTAAATGTTTGATAATCATGCAGTTGCATGTAAAATAGCTGTCATTCCTTGTCTATATGATATATCTATCGTCATTTTAATATAGATAAATTTAATATTTACTATAATATGCAATTTCTTGCCTCTTGTCTATTACTGATGCTAATATTTTATTCCTACCTCATGAAAAACTAAAATATTTTCACTTAATCTTAACGAACACGATTGATTTATCAATAATTCTGTTCATATAATGTGACATCTGATACCGTTAATAATGTCTATTAAATTAATAATATACTTGTTTCATCTTTTAAATACTTATATTATTGCCGTTGTATTTAAAAATGTTTGGCCTACATAATAAGCTGCAAGCTGGTTACGCGGTAATCAGTTATACACGAGTCAATGTTAAGCTGATATTACATCACAGTTATCATATTGGTTAAATATTATTATACTTTACGTTTATACATTTTTATTTTATTGGAATTTATATTAAATAATTAGTTATTTTTTTTATATATATAATTCAGCGTGCCCCTTCTAATTTTTATAACTTTTATGCATTTAATTCTTAAGGGGAATAAATAGTCTTAATAGAAATTTTCACAATTCAAACAGTGATTGTGTGCATCTGTACTCTTTTATCTTTACTATTATTAGCCCAACGTCAATTACGCTTATATCGAAAACGTATATTTTCTGTGAAATATTTTTTCAACAGACAATAAATAATAAAACATCATATTATTATGGTATATTTTTATTGTTAACAATTATCTTATAAATGATAATACATAGACTTAGACGTATCCAACAAAATCGATTTTAATCGTATTATAAATACTTGTATTGTTTTTTATGATATTGTTTAACATAGAAATATACGAGCATATTTAGTGTGTAAAGTATTATAGGTATACCAATAAATTTAATTTGTATCAATGTACACAAATCATACATTTTTCATAGTTTTTATTGAATTTTTATGCGTTTTGCTTATTTAATTATTTTATCTAGTCAAATATTAAGTTCATCTCTTAAATGTACTTCGTTCTCTATGCAATGATGTGTACTGCAGAAAACGTATTTAACATAATATTATGATATTATAATATTATTTAGTCATTTTAAATTGTATTCTCTCTTAGTCATAATAATAATTATATAGATTTTAGATGTATTTGTTATGTGTCATAAATAGATTTATAAATGTAATTTATATGCTTATTACAAATTAATAAAATGGCTTATATTATATGTAATATGTTATGTACTAATTATATAATATTATTATAAACTGTATAATCAAAAATTAATGAGTTGTTTTTCATTATACATAATTTTGTATTTTATTCTATTGAATATTATTTTTACAGAGCTAAAATATAAAATATATGTCATATTTAGATAGTTATTAGATTTTTTTCACATTCATTATTGTAGTGAGAAAATATTTTATATTAAACATCAATGATGACCCATCATTAAATTCAAATATATGTGTAAACATTTTACCCTTCTAACGACATGCTATGCTACAACTATATTCAAATATGTACTATTGTATTATCTACTATAATGTTTTTTTTTCGTCGAATTTCTTAATTAATAGTATCTGTCTTTTCAAAGATCTAGTAATGTTGCATTGATAAAATTAAGTACAAATAAAATCCTTTTACAAAATATGCACGTGAATCATAATGAAAATAATTCAAATATGAAAGGTATGACATGGGCGTAATACCAAACCTTTTATAACCCCAGTAACTAATCTTAATACGCAATTCTCATTGGTGCGTTTATAATTCACGCCTAATAATTTATAAAGTCAAGTGTTGGATGAGTAGTCGATTTTCGTAAAACTCTCTCGACTTGTCTAAGGGATTTTTTATACTCGTATTTATGAGTATTCGACTCTATCGAGTAAATTTTTTTTTGAAACATAAATGTAAAACTATGAATATTTTTAATTTAACCCTTTAATTTCACTGTGTGCTGAAAATATTCTTCCTATGAAGATAGATAAAAGCACCCTAAAAATCTGGAGTATCTGAATAATTGTCGAGTACTTGCCAATTTTTGTGTACTCAACGTAACTCGAAAGAAATATTTCTTGATTCGCCCAACACTTAATTATTATAGTCCTGTTTTTTATAATTAAAATGTAAAATTTAATACCATTTGTATTGCCTAAGTTTTCAAATATATTTGGTTTCGGGTAGGCAAGTAGTGCGCATGTTTGTTATTCGTCACTTCGTTTTACAAATCGAAAATTCACTCCAATTTTTTGTACAAAACCACTCCTGTTAAATAAATTCACAAAAAAAAAGAGAAATTAAACTTATAGTGGCTTTTCGTAGTAGTTTGGCAAGAGAATGCGTTAGAAAAATTAAAAACATTGTTAAACATCAACCTCATTCATATATACTTCACGATTAAATAAAAATGAATAGAATGATATTTTTTTTTAATAATAGTTTATTAATATCGTTTGACTTTTATATAAAATAGGTATTAACAATATTCCATAAAAACAATTCCACCACTCGGACACCCGAATAGATCATTAGAGCGATAATAATAATCATCGCGCGACCGGCTAGTTCGTATGCCGTGTTTATGGATACTATAGTCAGTATCAGGTAGATATAATTATCGTTTAAAATGGTACACGTTGCTGCAGCCTGGATTTGAGCCACAGAATTCATCACACATCATGCTTCTACAGCCGCCGCCGTCGTCGCGGTGATAATATTATATTATACCTACAGTACACGTAGGAAACTGCCGAAACTGGTTTTTTTTGTACTATTCACAATGTCGCACACTTTGTAACACTGTGTAACCCACATTTTAGGTTTTGACCCGTATGGTCGTTACCAATATATATAATAAAATATAGTACGTACTACACACATATATACTAATATTGCATTTAGTATAAGTACTAAAATAAATATCTAACGAGGAAATATTATATCAACTATTTTTCATTTTTGTTTGGGGGTAAGACAGCACCATCGCATTTATGCACGAGCCACCACTGAATACTATTAAATAAACTACTTAAAAATTATATCAGTTTTACATATATTAATATTTTATTGATATAACAATTTAGATCTATCTTACAAATGTTAGCCCCCTGAGATATTATTAAATTTTCGTATATGATCAATCTCCTAAACTTTCGTACAATTTAATGTAGGTTCAAAAAAATGTCGAAAACGGATTAAAAAAAAAAAAAATAGTGATTAATTGATATTATATTATCGTATTATGCGTATAGCCATCTTTGTTCGTCGGTGAGTGATAAGTGGTAACAAACAACCTGTCAGCTTAAATTTTACGGTGCGATGGTTTTCCAGTATACACGATATGGTTCTTTATAATGAAGAATCGTATACCATAATAAATAACGACTATATAATATAAAATATGGTAAAATATAATATTGTCTTGGGATTTACGACTTACGATGTCTATGTCCAAAGAGCCACGAGGACAAACCCATTAAGTATGGTTCATTTCAATAAAACTAGGGATATTTAAATATATTTAAATATCAGTCAATACAAATTGTACTAAGGTGTAATTTTTTTTTTACTATAATTATATACTATACTATTATATCTCGTTTAAAAATAGTTATATAGAATAATAATTGAAATGTAAGTACACATAACTCGATATAACACGTAACATTATACTTGTATATGGAAAAAATATACAAATACTGAAATATATGTACATCAATAAAAAAAATTGTCTTAAAAATTGTTATTATTTTATTAATTATTAGCTTAGCCTATTTAAAATGAAAATGTTATCACGTATGATGATTATTTTTTGAATTATTATTTATAATAAAAAATCGAAAATAAATGTTTCGAAAATGTTTACCATTTTTCATTACGCTTAAGAATACTATAGGAAAATTTGAAAAATATGATAAATAATGTACAATATATAAATATATTAAATTTCTCTACAAGAAACTTAACCTAACCAGCATTTAAAATAATTTGACCATTATTTCTATTCATAAAAGCGCTTTTATAGATAAAAGAAACGTACTATTATAAAATCAATTGGCCATTTTGGCTTAAGTGAATACTCGACTAAATATTTTTTTTATTATTTTTATTTGTAATATAATGTTCTTTTTATTATCAAATTACGTGTTATAATAATAAATTGTATAATAATTAATGCATTATATTAGACAAAATATATTATTTCGGTAAATATAATTGATATATTACGTAATTTATCTGACATAAAAATACAACTTATGTATATTGAATTAAATTTGCAAACACAATTCGATTATTCGACGGTAAAATGTCAATATAGACTCTATAGTTGGTTCAATATATTTATAACCCAAATCTAAGGAACGAATGAAATCCAATTTGATTATGAATCTCCATACTTACTAAACTAAATAATTTATTTTTTGCGATGGCGATGTCGAATATGCACTAGTTTGAATAGAGGCATAACTAAGATTCGTTTCACTACAGAAAAAGCACTTTCGTGTTTCACACAGCGCCACGATTTATAAATTGTACAACAAAAGGATAATAATATGTAAGGATTCAGTAATGTCTTTATCGTTATACTTTTCAAAACATATATAACTTGATTCTTACCACGCTTCATTTCCTAATAGCTTATTTGACATTTAATTTTATGCCGAATTTCATAAACCTGGATGCTACTGTAATTCAACAATTGATCCACATCGAAAAGTCACATATTTTGAATACAATTTTTTTAATACAATTAATACAAATCAAAATGATCAAAAATCGTTTATACAACAATAATTTCACGATTGCCGCCACACAAAAGTATGACAGACGCATCTATAAATGAGTTATCTGGATAAATGTGGTTGTTCATGGTGTGGTTCATATAAAAAAAAGTCTGATACATTTCAATGTATTTCATTTTTTTAACCTGTTGTGTCACAAAAGGTGGTGTCACGTTTAGCGGGAACTGACCATCAAATGTGTTTATGACACTACAATATTGTGACGATACAACGAGTAAAAGCATCTATTAAAAATAACGTATTTTCATCAGTGGCGCCACGCTGGACCCAGTCACTATATACTTTTAATAGTGGGGTGTATATATATATATATAAATATATAATATATTATTATACTATTAGATTATTTCAACATTTTTCGAAATAATTATAATATTATTTTTAAAAATATTTTAAGTTCTGTGTTTTACATTTTTTAAACCGTTAAAATTATTTACTGATATTAATAATTAGTAGGTATTAACTATTATAGTAACTGGTAATGTCTGCTATATATTAAATTAATAATTATTGCAATTTAATTATAAGTGATTATATAATGATGTTAGATGTATATTTTATAAAATATGGAATATAATAATATGTAAAAACAATTTAAGTAAAGGCTGTTATACATGCCTGAATGAGGAGGGTCCGTTAAAAATGTATCTTCTTGACCCGTAGTCATGTTTATTCAAACACCATTGAGGCACCTTTCAGGAAATTGGTACGACGCGACTGTCCGTACATAAATATATAAACAAATACTTAATAGTCAATACATTATTATATCTAATCAACAAGTTATAACCTTTAATTGATAACTATGCAACGAAATGACACTGTTTTCATATTATTTTATTAAATATTTTTTTATTAATAATTTTTGTTAAATAAATATATTTTTATAAAGTTTGTTATAGAATAAGGAATAATACTTTAAAAAAAATAAATAATTGTATGCATACATATTATTAGGTATACATACCAAACAATTAATCTTTAAATTACATATTGTTATTGTTCATATTATATTGGAATTCTTCTCTGTTAGACAAAGCAGAGCTTGACGGTTGATGCATGCAAGTAAACATCATATTTGTTTCTTCCCCTTGTACCTGGTTATTACGTATGATCCTATACGGCGCAGTTCTTGACCGCTGGCCGAACAATGTACGCGGTGCAAGTAGCCTGGCTGGTGTAGGTGGTGACGATGTTATAGGCAGTTCTAGAGATGAATATTGTGGTGGCGGTGATACCGGCACTATAGTAGCGTGATCGCTCCAACCGCGTTCATATGCAGCCCAAATGGTAGGATATGTCTGTAATATACGCAAATCCATGTTTTTGATAATTTCTGGTGTGAAATTGTATGTCAAAACCTTGTCGCAGGGAAACACCCCTCCGAGGGATTCGAGAATTGTTTTTTGACGTGTTATGTTTTTCACCAACTCTTTCACCGCATTTGACAAATTCTCCGGAATTGGCTGCCACATACTAGTGTTCGATTGATTACCAGACATCTGTTCGTTCAAAAAATAATTAGTCATATACATTTTAATAAACATCAATATATATTTTGGACAAATAAAATTTGATCAATGCAATATAACAGTATGATCAGAAATTGTATGTAGTGTGTATTCCCCTATTGAAGAATGGGCCAACTTATGATAGAAAGTCGAAAGTCGTATCAAAATATTCGTCCAAATTCACTAGAATTTGCGTATCCATTCCCGAAATATGATAATAACCCATAACCCCGGAATGAGATTTCAAAGTTACTATTTTGCAATATAATTGCTGTTAAAAAGTAGTTATACTTACTATGAAAATAATTATTTAATATATAATAATACTCATTGATAGTGTTTGTTTTTATATTGACGAATATAAATTATATATGTATATAATTATATTTATATTAAATATTTATTATATATTTTATATGAACTTTATAAATAAAGCAAAGTTTTTCTTTCCTTAATGTAATGTATTGTTTATAACTATATAGGTACTAGTGCCGTGTTACTTTAGTTTACGCCCTAGGGCAACCATATTTGGCGCCCCTCAATTCGGGGTGGTTCTCCCCCTAAAATTTCTTTTTTTTTACCCATTGTAAATAGAAAAAAAATGTATAGAAAATAACGCATATAATTTTAAAACAATAAAATATAATAGAAATAATCATTAGAACATCTGAACACGTATCACATACAGATTGTCATCTCTTACTATAGACCTATAATATTATTATAATTTAATGGAGATATCTGAATAAAATATGGCAATTAGTAAAGTAAAGTATTTATGGATATTATAATTTATTTTTAGCTGTGGTGTTGTTGCAAAGAGTCTGGCACACGCAACCCCGCACCTCGCGACTCATATCATATTATCCGAACAACAAGTAAAACCATAACTACGAAATCGTATAAAGGCAATAACAATTATTTTTAAAATAGGTAGGTATTATGGTATAAAATATAACAATAAAATATATCGTTTTCATATAATACGCAATAACAAATATGTCAACCATCATGAAGTAATTAAAATAGGTATACAAATATATTTAAATTACATCTAAATTAATAATTATAATTATACAAAAAATATATATATATTATAATAAGCATAATTTATTATAACTTTTCGCGAATGTTGGCACCTTAGGGCACTTGCCTCTTTTGCCCCCTCCCCTTAGCACGGCCCTGATAGGTACTATATTGTATAATATAGTGTGTACCACATTGTAAAATATTTTATTCTGTGGCAATATTTAGATAAGAATACGTAGGTACCTATTATAATTTTTAATTCCAATGGTCTAAAATCATAAGATCTAATATTAATATAAATAGCATACAAAATTATTCTTTATTCATACTATTAAGACTGCATATAATATAACAATACGAAATCGCATTAACGCATGAAATGACCTTATAAGATAAGGTTTGACTTTTACTTATCTATAATATAATATATATAAGATTTTTTTTTTAAATACCTACATTATAAATGTATAATAATTTATAAATAATCCAACAATGGAAATCATTTTAGTTTTATTATTTTAACATGTGTTTCTTCTGTATTGTCTAATTTATTATTAAACATTGCAGAATAATAGGTATTGTTGGTCTATTATACATTGAATATTGTAAAAATGTATTAGTAAATATGTTTTCCATTTTTATTCTGAGATTTATTTTGTATATTATTATGTTCTTGATGATATTTGCATTTGTGTTTGCATCATTCAACTGCAATAGAATTTATTTTCTACAAACAATAATAAATACATCATACTATATTATACATAAAATTGTATTACATATATTGTAATTAATACAATTTGCATGATGTTATGAAATGAATATGATAAGCAAGGCTTAAAATCGTTTTCAAAAACTATTTTAAATATTGATTTAAATTATAAAAATTATTTTAAAATATTTAAAGTAATATCGAAATATTAATTGTAATCGATAACTTATGTTAAAAGCATAAACGTTTTATACTTTTGTACCCATACTGATTGATTTTAAATTGAAAAGAAAATTAAATTCTACAATTTTATTAGTCAACGATCTTCATATCATATTGTTCATTGGTATAGGAAACTTTATAACTCATATTTTACAAACGATATTCTTATAGTATATTAGATTCTGAGGAAAGCGTGGGTATAGGAATAATTGTCCTATTAAGTAAAGTAAAGTATGCTTTCAATAGAAAATTGCATCTACTTGGTATTTTTTCCATATTTTTCGAAATACTCAAAGATTTTTCGTTCGGGTAAAAATAATTGCCAAAAATTATTGAAAATCTATGAAATTCACGGAATATGATTTTGACAAATTTTATTTTATTATTTTATTATTACTAATTCAATTTTAAATATACGGACTTAAATATTACCTTTAGTATTCTCATTGATAGACTAAATACGTGTTAAAAATATAGAAAATAATTGCATATTGTAATACAATAATATTCAATATTTTCGATTACAAAACAAAAAATAACCTAATAGGTAAATGAGTATTGTGGAAAAATTGAAAATTGCAGGAGATTACTATGCAAAAGTTTAAAACCGGAATACAAAACGATGTCAAATCATTCACAAAATTTTTGTGAAAATTTGCTTGATAGGTTTAAATCAATAAGCCAACTTTATGGACGACATTTTTTGTACCTGTATAGGTTAGCAACAAGATTTGCGAAAAAACCTATATTTTGGGTATTCGTAGTTTTTATCAGATAACAATATTCATCATTTAAAATTAAACATCTGTTACTAAAGTATTTTGCATTTTTGTACTTAAAATTTTGAACTGTACAGTTTCGCATCGTAAAATGACCCAGAATATAAATAATTCGTAATTAATAGATTCTGAAATATTGCTTAGATTAAACTATAATATGAATATCGTACTTACATTTAGAGCTTAATAAGGACTTAGTTGTTGGTTCTATTGGTAATAAAGCAGATCGAGTTGTTGATGTTGAATCTACAGGAGAAGACAATTACTTTTACAAAATGATAAAAAAATAAAAAACAAAAAAAAATATAAAAAAATAAATTTTCACAAATTAATCTTAGGTCGTGCAGACGGGTGGTTCACGCGTTGACTTTCGATACAGGTAGACGTAAATGACACAGTAACAGAAAGTGCTAATATCGAGCACCACTGTCACGATAGTTCATTAAAAATTGGTGGGGTATGCATTCAATAAAGACTCATTAGTCTTTAACGCAGTAGATCCAATAAGAGATGCCAAATTAAAATGGTTGTAGCGCGATTTTTGCTATTCGTGGTAATCGGGCCATTTTTTTACTCAAAATCGTGCTTTCAGACATAAAAACCTAATCTAACCTAACCTAACATCATTGTAAAACCAATAAATGCCTCGCTACGGTCAGAATTTAAAACAGTACCTATTTTAATTAATATTTTTACATATTTTATAACGTGTTTTCGATTTATTAATCCTTAAAATATTATATTTATATGAGATATACGAAATCAAGTGTGCCCAACCTTTTTCAACGACCAGGCCACATTTTAAATTTATTTATGTGCTGCAGGTTTGGCCTATACTATATATTATATAATAATGACTACTACTAGATTTCTTAATATTAACTTTCTTTACGAAAATCAAAGATTATGTGTAATTTAAATAATGCAAACTATTGTGTTTGATAACCTTTGTTAGAATTTGTACATTGTACCTAATTTATGGCCATTATTTGAGATTTTACTTTATAAAAAGTTTGATTTTTAAAATTTAGGTGTGTGTTTATATTTTAATTATTTTTAAATGAAATAATAATAATATAATTTTAATAAAATGGAAATGTCTCAAAATTAAAAGCGCAAAAATTAATAGTGAGTGTCGTGTTTTAATGACAATTGGAGTATCAATTATTTTTTTATTGAATATCATAATTAAGTTATGTATTTAATATGCTACAAAACTGTCGCTGTTTTCAAAGAATTTAATATTAATGGACACAATGAAAGTAAACATCAAGACAAATACATCAATTACAAAGGTACTTATTAATTATTGTAATTATTATTCTTGTAAAATATTAAATTTCTTAGATTTGATGGGATAAATTAAAAATTCTATGTTGACAATTATATTTTTAGGGAATAGTAGAATTTTAATGTTAGAAAATGTTAAATAAAAATTTAAGAATTTCGATTAACAAATAAACATTTACATTAAAATACTCAGAATTGGGGAGTAACGCATTTTACCCCAAATATTGAAGAATTGATGAAAAATAAGCAAACTCAAATTTGGCAATAATTAATTTTAATATGTATTCTAATACACTACTATAGTATTTTTATTATTTTTTATACGTAAATAAAAATTATTGTAATACATAATATTATTATAATCAATAAATAACAGTTTCTTATGATTAAAATTTTTAATTTTATGATATGTTCAAGGGCATATACGTGCTGGGCACGTCTGTACTGAATGGTGGAGGCTTAGTAACTTGTGTTATTTTTAGTAATGATTTAATATTTGTTCATATTTTTTTTATTTAATATTAAAATATTTTGGACTTTTTGTGTTTTTGGTGTCTGGCAGCTACTATACATGACGCCACGATGGTTCCCAAACATAAATTAAAAAAAAAAAAAAACACACAATTAACATTTTATTTATTTCTTAGGAATATTAAATAAACGTTAGGGTTTATAACCATTAAGGTAGGTATTCGATATTCAATATTGTAAATGTTCGACTGGCGACAGACATTAATAATGTCGCGCCGTCAAGGAATTTTAATGCGAAGAATAATATAATAGGGAACCACATCGTCGGTAACTGCGGGTCGTCCCATTATTAATGGAAATAATCGCTGCGGCGCGACGACGCGACGGCCCGAAATGTAAGGTTGTGTACCTGTCAAGATTAAAGATACGGTGTACTGATCATTTATCACAAGATGGGATGACGTTGAAATTATTAAATTCTTTATGATAATATTATTAATGGACACGGTTAAAAAATAAAAAAATAAATAATATTATTTTGTAACAGCGTGGTGCGAGTGGTTTATCCAGTTTCAAAATAATCGATCAAGATTAAATTAAATTTTTATAATCAAGTTTTAACATGGTGTGTTACAAAATATTCAAACCTTACCTAACCACTGACCGAACTCCCTTAACAAATCTATACAATATTTAAATTTCTCATGAACGTGTTTATAAAAAGAGGTATCTAATAGATACTTTCTAAATAATACACTTCATTATTATTATTAAAAGTATATTGTAGACATAAATGTCTTAGAAAAAAATATTTGTTCAAAAAGTTGAAAATAATGATATTCAAAGAGCTATTGATCGTCCAGTAGGTTAAGATAAGAAATTATGCCCATAATACAAAAATTAACTAAAGCGTACTAAATAATTTAATTGGAATTTTGTAGGCACTAATAACACAATAAGTTTAAAGTTCAGAAAAAAACATTATTATAATTAATACATTAAATTGTATTATTTAATTAAATACAATATCACAGGAAATGAAAATATAAAATGATAATCAATATAATATGTTCTTAATTAGTAAGAAACTGAAATACTGTAGTTAATTATTAGATCTGTGTACAATCTCTAAATATAATATAAATAGCTGTAGCGGTTCGTAGTACTTTGGAATGGTAGTGCGATAAAAAATATGAAAAACAATGTTAAAGATCAAACTCATCCATATGTACTTCACGATTAGATGTAAATATATATATTTATATTTATGTAAATATAAAATGTATGGGAATAGAATAATATTTTTCAATAATAGTTTATTAAAAATATCGTTTGACTTTTATAATTAGGTACGTATGCGGTATTAACAATGTTCCATAAAAACAATTCCACCACTCCGACACCCGAATAGAGCATTAACGCGATAATAATCATCGCACATCCGGCTTGTTTGTATGCCGTGTCTATAGATATTAGACAGTATTATATAAGTAGATATTATTATCGTATAAAATGCTACACGTTGTTGCCGTCCGGTTTGAGCGACAAAATTCATCCCAATCATATGCTTCTACAGCTGCCGTCACGGTGATAATATTATTATACCCACAATGCACATAAGAAACTGCCGAAACTGGTATTTTGTGCTGATCACAATATCGCACATTAAGCTAGTCGTATGGCCATTACCAATAGACATTATAAAATCGCAAGTAATGCTACTGGTACCTACTAATAATAATTTAATCACTATTAATAATAAGATGTATTAATTTTATAAGTACATTCTACATTCTAATATGTACTATTATACTATGGAGATTTAAGTATATACTAATATACATATCTATTGAGTAAATATATTTCAGAAATATTTCTACTATTTTTCATTTCTGTTAGGGGTGTGAACGCACCATCACACATATGCACGAGTGGCTACAGATAAATAGCGTAATATAAAGAAAAAATAAAATTAATTTAATTTAAATTTCAGGGGTCTCATTGTTGATGTATATTCTAAAGAACCACTGAGCTACAGTTGGCATACTTAAGAGCCGCAAGTTCTCACCCCAACGTGCTTTAAAACAAAAAATATTTAGGCAAGAGCATGATTGTAAGTAAACAATTGTTTTATTATTATTAAAAACAAAATTATATATATATATATTATATCAATGGTACATTTATGATTATCTAAGATATCTACTTAACTATAGGTATAGTGCATTTAATACGGACCATTTTACTTATACTTTTCCTTCATATATTACAACCCAACAAGTTACACTAAATAATAATTATAATTTAGTTTGTTTAATTATTAGTATATTTAAACTGTTGTAACTGATTTATAGTTTAAACATATAACCTAACTCATAACCTAATGAAATAATACATTTTAAATTTCGTATAAAACTCTTTGAGATTCTGATCGAAACGATGAATGACGTATTGGTTTTATAATGAAATTTTCTTTTATGCCTGAACACACTTTTTTAGGTAAACTAAAGGTCCGATTACCACCAATATGGTATGTTTTCGGTAGAAAATTGATTCTATTTGGTGCTTTATTCTACTCATTTTTCAAATTTCTCAATCATTTTTCCTCAAGACAAGTATAACTACAAAAAAAATGACGTTAAAACATCAAAATTCACCGAAATATTAATTTAGATATCATAAAATGATAACTCATGCAATTTTGAACGGAGAACTTGTAAATTGTTTTGTGTATTCTCATAGGTAGTTTACACACGTGGTAAAATTTTAGAACGGATTATTAGTGTAATATAATTTTATTATACTTTTATTGTATACACTGTATTATATTATAATAGAGTGGCGTATCCAATGGAGACGATCCCTAGCTTAACTATCTTTATTATAATGCGTGCAATATTGTCGACTGTCATAATAAGAATTGAATAAAAAAAAATTGTTATTCGTTATTTTTAAGATTCCAACTTCGTTTAAACTATTATGATCACGTTGGTCACAGCTCACAGATTATTTTTCATGACCCCAACCCCAACAACAATAAGTGATATTCTTACTTCTTAAATTATAGAAATATGACATATTGTATATTGTTATTTTGTTATCGAACCATCTGGTTGTTCGGTGTTGATTATGTGTATATGTTGTAGTTTGTAAATTTTCCTAGTAATGATTTGTATGAGTTCAGGATAAGTATAAATAAATAAATATTAATTAAGTTTTAATATTTATATTTTATAAAATAATATAATTAATTTAAAAATAGTTTTTTTTGTCAGAATTTTAAAAACATAATTTCAAATAAAATAATACAATTTAGAACTAACAACGAATACTCTAATACTCAGCGTCGAAATGAAATGGAACTGGAAATAACAATAATTATGTAATACAAATATTTCAAAAATGAAACAAATAAGTGTTGTTATATTTATATATATTATAAGAAATTATAAAAATGAATAGGTACTAAATTATATTAATATAATATAAAATACGAATAATGATAACAAGATCAGTGAGTAAATTAAAAAAATAAGATAATTCCTACTATTTATAGGTACATAGATAAAAGAAAGGTCAAAAAGGACAAAAAGGAAGGTCGATTTTGGACTTCGTTCCTCGGAATAATTAGTGGTTATAATTAAGATTTGAATGCAATGATATTGCATTCGAAAATATTCTGATTGAAACTCAATGTAATACAATATGGCTTATGTGAATTTTAAGTAGAATAAATAACAAAAAATACGTTAATATATAAACTATTATAATTACTACTTATTAATTATTTATCTTAATTTTTTATATTAATATAACTGCAAAAGGATAAAAATATGTATATAATACGTATTATATTAATTAGGTATCTACTACTAATGATTCTATAATTTTTAGATTATTGTTAATATATTTTAGTTTTTGTTTAAATAATAGACGAATGACCAAAAATGAATAAAAAGGATATTAAATATTAGAAAATATTATATATCAATAAATTATTATAAACATATACATAAATTAAAATTCTACAGTATAATTTAGAACTGAATAATACCTAACTGAATAAATTAAAACTTATTAGACAATAATACATTTAAATTTATTGTTCTTGTGCACTAAAAACACAATTGTAAAAATAAAAATAAATAGAAATTGAATTATTTAAATTTTTCTAAGGAACGCTGATACGAATAAAAACCAATTATGAGGTATAGTAAAATATCTGTTTGTTATTATAATATAATAAATTTAGTAGTCCCTTTACTTATTTATCAATATGACATGGTCCTGAGGCAGTGACTTGTATCGTAGAATAATTTATGATTATTGAACCATTTCACCCACTATATAGAAAATAATTTTTTACATTTTATATTTTAAATTACCCAAAGATATGTATTATTACTATATTGTTGTATTTATGATAGAATGAGGTATCTAAAAACATAGTACATTATTGTACACGAATAAACCATTGTTATACTATTAGTTAAATTACTTGTCATAATTGTACCTGCATCTTTCCAAATGTTTCCACATTCTATTAAAATACCTATAAAACTACTCTATTAAATTCATAAGATATATTTTATTCGTCCTTACATTTAAAATTACCATTAACAAATACCTATTATTATTTGTTAATTTCGGAATTTTTTCATTAAATTAAAATGTAATTTACTAAAATGTTTTAAACGAATTCTTATTGATCAGAAATATTACACGTAATTATTATTTTCTCCATGTAAATCGAATAACTACCTACAAATATTACTTTTTTTATAAAACAAAATAATAAATAACCAGTCTATATTAGTTGTGTTAAAACAATATTTAATATAATGAGAATAATTTTTTGTAATATTATCTAGATCAAGCGTGCCCAATCTTTTTCAAAGATCGGGCCACATTTGAAATTTATTTATGTGCATACTAGTATATATTATATATTATATAATAATTATTACAACTAGATTTAATAATATTATCTTTCTTTACGAAAATCAAAGAATATGTGTAATTTAAATAATGCAGACTATTGTGTTTGATAACCATTTTCAGAATTTGTACATTGTACCTATCGAATTTATGACCTTTATTTAACATTTTACGTTATAAATATAATAAATGGATATCATTACGAAAATTAACAGTTTGACTTTGAAACTTTAGGTAATTTATATTATAATCAAGAAATAACAGTTTCTTATAATTAAAATTTTAGTTTTTATTATTTAATTTTATGATATTTTCAATGGCCTGTTGAATTGATTCTGTACTAAATTATATTATTAAGTATACACAATATACAATTATTTTATTCTTCAAGTTGGAAAATAGTCATTGCATACGTAATATTGTAATTATTCAACTCGATTTAAAGTCCAAATGTTCAATAATTATAACTCAGTTATCAATTAATATTTAAACGCGGCGTTTAGCACGCGTAGTGTGAGTGATAAAATGGAAAAGATGTTGTTTAAAATTAGTAAAATCACGTGTTCGAACGCTGAAAATTAAGGTTGAATTTAATTAAGTGTTTACCTGACGGCAAATTCAGTGGATTGTGTTTGTCGTATAGCACGTTATTTTGTCATTAATTAATTTGCGTACGCAAATGTATATAATATGATATATTATATTATAATTTTCTTTTCTTTTATTCTATTATAAATTGCCGTCAGCTAAGTACTTAGTGTTAAACTTAGTTCCAAGTCAACTCGGTGACGACCGATGATCAGCGCGTACTGTCAGGGCACTAAATCCAACCTAAACCGACGCGTTTTCGGGCGTGCGGATGCTGGCAGACGTCTCTGTTTTTTCCATGTGTGAATGAAACTATTCAACACCGGCTATTTAATTTATTATGAAACGCGACGTTTTTGAAAACGCGCGTACACGCACGAGAGAAACGCCTAGTTTATAATCACCTTATACGTGTTTTTTTTTTTGAAATTCGATGATATTTATAATAATATTGTTATACGTTATAATTCAATTATTTGGACGACGCGTTGTGTCGTTCAAATGCATATATTATAATAAACCAGTTTAAATATGTACGCATGCGCATGAAGCACGAAAACCAACGAAATAATGCTTATTAACCTTTCAGTTAACCGTAGCTTGGACGACGAAATGTTTCGTCTTACATATTATTAGGTTATATATGTATATAGTTATATAGTATATCCTTCAAATTACTCTATGCGTTAAACACATGATACGTATTCGACCCTTGTACTTCACAAGTAATATATGCTCTCGAAAAGACGTCGACATTTTATTTTATACTTATCCAATTTTATATTTTTGCACTTAAATTAATAATACAAATTTCTTTATTTTAACCACAAAAAAATAAGTTTAGCTATAAAACATTAAATTTAAGTAGGGTTTGTGATCGTCTCGTCGTTTAAGCCAGAAGCAGCCACTAAAATTACCTTAATAACAAACGAAAAAGATAAAACATGATAATTTTACCTATTTATGATAATAATATAGTTTCTTATCGACTTATGTAATACTTTATAGGAATATACCATATTTTTGTGAAAATCTTCATAAAAGTACTTTTACTAACGAATCTAAATAAAATTCATATCATTGCAATTAAAATTATAAAATACGAATTTAAATATAATAATTATATGCTTATCATATTCCCGGAAAAAAGCACTTGTTACAAAATCTGAACTCTACTAATTAGTAAAGAAACATTGTATAGTATATAATATATAACTATTAAAATTTCTCAATGATTGTATGTGATTATTATTAAAAAGTCAGTGAACTATCAGGTTAGGTTACGCAATAATTGCCACGCCAAGTTGGTTGTGAGTTCATCTTTGAAAATTATACAATATACGAGTATATTATACGATTTTACAATATTTTTTAATGAATAAATACATTTTTAAAATATAATTAGAAGATGAATTAGGATAGGAAAGATATTTGTCTAAATTTTTGGTATTAAACATACTCTATAATTATTACGTACATATTAAAATAAGAAGGGGAGTTCATAATAATAAATTATAAGTCATTTATTTATATTTTTTTACAATATTTTCTATGTAGTTTTGTGCCCTGCATTATCAGTAAATAATCGACATCTGTATAATGTAAACTTAATATACAGGTACAGGTTATCAAAAACAAAATTACTAAATAAATATAACAGTGTATATTCGATATGTTATAATAAAAATGTATTGTTCTATAATATTTTGGCAATTTGACATATATTAGTTCTTCAATAAATATAGTATAATATTAGGTTAATATTTTTTTCTATTCGCATTACTTGAGACATTGAAAATAAAATACTATAGTATAAATACCTACATATATTTTTTAATAAAAGCTCTACATTATACGCCTTGTCATTGTATATAGGGTATAATTTAAGGGCAAGCCTGAATTAAGGTTACACTGCGTTATGTGATACTGAGTTGGCTCTTTTAACTCTTTTTTCACTTTGATTTTAAACAGTATTTTTTATCTAATAAGGTACACTACATTGAAATAAATATTTAAGCACAATTAGTTTCCGTATTTTTAAAATGGCAAGTCTAAAAAATTGTTTGACTACATTTATATAATTATTCAAAACATTTGAACAATCAGTAGAACACCACTTCATTTAAATTTCACACAATAAATTTAATAGCTAAATACAATATATATATATATATATATATATTACAATAAACTAATAAGTATTTAGCTTGTAGGGTGTACGTTGTAACCTCGTGAAAATTATTTTACTGTCTAGTTAAAGCCATATTCTTTTTGTAAATTATAAATAATAATATAATAGAGTACACAGTGATGGCTCATACATAAGTCATACATAAGATGGTACGGTCGCATTCCCAACAGAAATAAAAAATAGTTGAAATAATATTTCCATTATAGATATTCATTTTAGTATATACTTAATACATTACTGTGTATACATAAGTATATTAGTGTGTAGTACGTATTAACAAAATTTATATATATTTTTTTTTTATTATTAGAGATTAAATTATTATTAGTATGTACCATCACGAACTCGCGATGTAATTTTATTATATCTATCGGTAATGGGCAGGGCCACACTATCATACGAGTAGCAAAGAAGCGTTACAAAGTGTGCAATATTGTGAATAGTACATAAAAATACCAGTTTCGGCAGTTTCCTATGTGTACTGTAGGTATAATATAATATAATCACCGCGACGCGACGGCGGTTGTAGAATCATAATATGTTATGTGATGAATTCTGTCGCTCGTGCTGCAGCATCGTGTACCATTTCAAACGATAATTATATCTACCTGATATCTAATGTCCATAAACACGGCATACAAACTAGCCGGTTGCGTGATGATCATTATTATCGCTCTATTCGGGTGTTGTAGTTGTGAAATCGTTTATTCGGTACATTGTTAATACCTAATGTATTAACAGTAAATGTAAATTTCAACATTTATAAAAGTCAAACGATATTAATAAACTATTATTGAAAAAAATATTACTCTATTCTCATTTGTTTATTCTATTTATTTTCATTTAATCATGGGGTACATATGGATAAGGTTGATTTTTAATATTGATTTAAATTTTTTTATCCCACTCACTTGCCAAGTTACTACAAACATACAAACACGCTACTCATTAAATAAAATAAAATTGTTATTCTGGTAAAGAGTATCAATTCAAATCAAAATTTAAATGAATGCATTAATTATATATTTTTAATGACAAATAAAAATATGTTTTCATTTAATAATTTATAATGTAGTTTACTTTATGTATCTTGGATGTTTCGTTCCCGTAACAAAATATATTTCCAGAAGTTCCTTTTCGTCATTGGAATATATTTATTGTATGACAATAAATCAAAGTTTAATAGTTGATACATATACAATAATAGTAGTCCCTAATTAATATAAAAAATAACAAACCAATAAAATTTATTCATTTATTTTGGTTAAGATTAAATCACTGTGGTAAATAAATAAAAGTGTCCCATTAAAACGTGTGGGTCCGGAAATTATTCCCTAATGGCTCTTTATAATCCAAGCTTTCCTATCGGAAAACAACTGGATATAATGCTGGTACTATTATGTATAGGTAATATACATTTTTTTTTTCATATGTTTTTTTTGTTCGGTCGAAATATTGTCGCTTTTTGGTACCCGTATTTATCAAAAATATTCAAGTATTATATTATATAAAAATATTAATAGTAATGATTATAATGATTATTATTTATTGCTCTAAAGTAAAAAATTAACATTATATAACGCGTGTAAATGTTAAAACCCATATGTCATATTATATACACGCAAACGGGTATTGCACATTGAATAAAAATAACATAAATCATTCCCTATATTATATTTCAGTGATAGGTTCCCTTTTTACAGATTCTTGCTCGGCAGGTTTTTTTTCAATACAATAGAGTTATAATATTTTAAATAAATTTAATAAGAATTATTTTTAGATATATGAATAAATAATAATATAATTTACCATTTTTATTATTTAAATACATTATTAGGTGTATTGACGAGTACATATTCATTGGGCGTAAAAAAAATCCCCGCTTTTATTTCTTTTACACCAGTTTCTTCAATAAATTTATCGTGAAATACCTTTCTTTTTTTAACATTTTACTGTAATAATATGAAAAAATATTACAAACGACAAAAAATTCAAATATTGATGAAACTAGTGTAAAATTATTGACGGTGGTTAACATTATTACGCTTGAAAAATATCGATAGCTGGACGTAATCAACATTAATTGATATGTGAAATAAATATATGTATATGTATGTGTACAAATTATAATATTTCTCCAAAATAGTAGCTGTCCATTAAAATTTTATTTTACTACCTTTTATTGTAGATAACTGTGGTATAATAAGCACATTATACAAGATAATATAGTCCCAATCATGTCAATTTTACTCACAATCAGTTTTGAATTTACGTATATTCTCGAGAGCCTTACCTAAGATAGCAAATTTTAGAGGCGAAAAAACATTTAAAATATATTAAAATTATATATTATTTTACTTAACAATATTAATATGAATTTTAATTGTTTTCTATTGAACAGCATACAGTTTTATAATTGGAATTATGATTATGCATACCTAATAAGAATAAATTTTCTTTTAAACATTATTAATTTTTCACATAATTATTTAAACAACAATAACATCAATAGTTTTTGTTACCAACTGTTCAATAGAGCGTACATTTTCAGCAATAAACTAATTATTTCAATTTATTTTCGATCAACTATTAATAAAGTTATACAAGTTATATTAGTTATATATTTTTATCATTAAGTACATTATTACTGTACTTTGAGCCATAATAAAATTATGGAATTTAAGATGTTCCGATAAGATACAAGCGTTAATTCCGAATCGATCAAAAATAAAAATTTAACTAATATAAATTTGCAAAACAATCTAAATATACTTACAATCTAGACAGTGGCGATTTATATTTGTATAATAATACTGTATTGGTGAAATTTATACTATTATATCATATAATATATATTATATATATATACTATTATATACTATTATATCATGCATAAGTTCATGTATTTTCATGTTATTACAGAATAGACCAATAAATTGGTAGTTCGGCCGCTAATTTAAATTAAATATATCAGATTTTTTAGGGCATACGACAGTGTTTTTAAGCATATAAATGCTTGCATATTATGATAGTTTTTAACGCATGAACTTTCGGGTCCTACTAATAATTAACCATCATTCACATTTTACATCAATTAAAAAATTGGAAATGGGGCATTCTGGCATGGCTGTTATAGTGTAGCCGTTTTAGCGTAAATCGTCATGACGTGAGGTTTTTCTGGCCTAGACCCATTATATCATTACTTGATCTAAATTTCGTTCTCAAACAATATCTTTTTAAATATCTTTAATAGACTTATATAATAATAATCATATAATAATATTGTGGTGAGTGCTAGCGAATATTCTAGAACGATCGCGCCGTGCGGCACCATATAAACCATAATATCATTTTCGTTGATTAAATATAATCAATGTTTTGTAATTAAATAATTTTTACGCCATAAAGACTTACTTAAAGACGGCCACGCCAGAATGTTCTAGAATATTAAATTTTATGAAAAATTCGATAATAGTATAAATTAAATAATTATATTAAATCCTGGTATTAATTATTATTAATTTATATTAGTTATCATTATTATTTTGTTAACTATTGTATTTTAGTTTCGCAGTAGTTTACAATTACATGTACTCCGACATACAAATTAGTAGAAAATAAGATAAAATATGTTTTTATTTAAACACACATACGTAGTAAAATACTAGATCATAATTTAAAATACTATTAATAAAAGTAAAAAAATATATGCTTTTTTATTTCTTTACCGATTAAATTAATACTTATATTTTAGCTAACTCGTAGTTCGTATTATAAAATTTCATTAGAAAATATATGTTATTTAAAATAAAATGTGCGTTTAGCTATATAGTTATTACAATCAATACACAATTATTATATATTTTTCAATTCCCGTCTATCCATTATAATACAATGGATGATTTATTACAAACGAAATTCCATATAACAAATGATTTCTGGTATTTCAATATATAACCGCGTTTGAAAAAGATTCTACGAAATGGCATTGTGTACCCGACATATACACGAAATACACGAGAATTATTGTAATTCTAAGAATTTATATTATCTATATTGTAAAAATCATCAGTATTGTAAAATGAATATAATAGAAATAAATAAGAACCATAATAAAATAAAACGCACAATGTAGATAAGGCCGATTGGTCATAGCTGTTTGAGGGTGTGAGATATAAACTTGTTATTGGAGGGCGGAGAAGAAATCGTTCAATCAGACACTGTACAGTATTTGTGGGCAGGCGTGTAGGTGCGTTACGCGACCAATGTAGGAGATTTGTCCGACGGGTGGGAAATCAGATGCGCGCACTCGGGAATCTATAAAAGAACGTAACGACGCCGATCCTGACACAAAATACCGTCGTTCCGTGATCATGAATCTTCTCCGTACCCGTACATCGCGCATCGAGTTACTGCTCCGCATCTCCGTACATCGCGCATCGCGTAACCACTTAGCATCCGTGTATCGGGCATCGAGTAACCGCTCCGCATCTCCGTACATCGCGCATCGAGTTACCGCTCCGCATCTCCGTACATCGCGTAACCACTTCGCATCCGTGTATCGGGCATCGCGTAACCGCTCCGTATCCGTACATCGCGTATCGCGTAACCGTTCCGCATTCGTACATCGGGCATCGCGTAACCGTTCCGCATCCGTACATCGGGCATCGCGTTACCGTTCCGCATCTTCGTGCATCGCGCATCGCGTAACCGCTCCGTATCCGTACATCGCGTATCGCGTAACCGTTCCGCATTCGTACATCGGGCATCGCGTTACCGTTCCGCATCTTCGTGCATCGCGTAACCGTTCCGTATCCGTGCATCGCGCATCGCGCAACGTGCACCACTCATGATGAGCAGTTCAAAGAGATGAAATTTCACGACCATCCAATGATGAAGACATACAAATGCCAAAACAAATCATCTGGTAATCTGGCGTAAATTTAAATTTTACACGCTTTATTAAAATTTGCTTAACATATAAACAATTTACAGGGACATAGGTTATAATTATTATTAGGTATTATAATTATTTTTAATATCATTTTTATTTTCATCTTCATAATAATAATTGTTATTATTATTATTATTATTATTATTATTATTATTAGTTATCAATATTTTTCGAGTATAATAATCGCAGCTACAACTATTAATAAATTTTTATTTATCATAATATTGAATATTGATAATATGAATTTTACATTTCAATATATTTAATAGTTATACTGATATATTACAATTATTTATAGTTAACGGAATTGGGATATTCTGTATAAAATATATTTAATATATTTATTGTAAAATTTGAAAATGTTTATTATATAAATGTATAAATAATAATGCTTGACATCATTTACAAATATTTTATTTATACAAAACACGTACCTATTATTATATGTAATTGAATTTTTATCAGTTTTTTAAATATTATAATAACAAAGAAATCAATACCTTATTTTAGATTCTGAGCGGAGTGAGGAATGTATTGTTTTTACAAAGATGTTTTTTTTTTTAAGTATGAAAATATTTTTCCGATTATCACAAGAAGGGTATGTTTTCAGTTTAGCAAATCGTATTTTCTTGGTACTTTATAAAGCTCATTTTTCGAATTTCTTTAAAGTTTTCCTCTAGGAAAAGAAAAACCTACCAAAAAAATGACAAAATTTCGATTTCTGTAATTTTATATTTTTTATTTCGTGATGACTAATTGAGTTTTGATTGTAGGGACTTGAAAATTTTTTTAAATACTATCATTTGTAATATACATGTGTGGTAAAGATTAGTATATAAATATAGAGCTATGAACATTTTTTCAAAATAAATTAATATTACCTACAATTTTCGGTTTATTGATTTGAAAATTTTATAGAAGTTTTATGGCTATAGTCAGTACTTAATTTGTTTAAATTTGTACGATTTATCCCAAAAGTTTAATACCATTCCTTCCTGACAAAAATTAGTTTTTTTCAATACTCAACGTTACAGTAGAAAATTGGGAAGGACTGAAGTAACGTTATTTCAACCCACCGATACAAAAAAAATTATTGTCGATAAACGAGTTGCGTGCAAATTCTAAAAAGTGTCGTAAAAATTGAGTACTTATTATATCCATAAAAAAATTCATAATTTTAAGTTGAGGGGGGTAATGCCATAACGGAGTTATATATTAAATATTCACATTGTCTATTGTCACATATCTACGTCTACTTTTAATAGTTTTAGTCTTACGTAAATGTTTACTGCAATGCTTCCATGAGGACTGCCCTCCAACCTTAAATTTCATATTTTAATATTATATGTAATTATATATGAATATGTATTGCGATTTATGTATTGAATATTTCTATTTTTATGTTTTTAACAACAAATTTTAACTCAGTGGTTGAGATGTACTATGTATATATCTATGTTTATACATTATATTATTTTTATACATAATTATATTTGGTTATTGAAATGCTAAAATTAATTTTTGTTGTTGTAATATTATACCTAATAGGTTAGGTACGCTTACAATATAATATATTAGCAAATAGATACACCTTAAATTAAGGTTCCCAATCTTCTTTGACACATCACACCCTGAATATTTTTTAAATATCTGTATGAACTCTATATTATTACTTATTATATTAATATATTTTATAAAAATGTATATATTTATGCTTGTTTTATATTTTTAATAATTTTGTTGCATCTTAGTTGCAACCTGCCTTAAAATTTTTAGATATAAGTATATTTATTAGAATATTAATACAAAATGCAATAATTAAATTATTTATTATTTATTAAATGTATTATAAATTATTTGTTTATTATTTAAAAGACGTCTCATAAAAATTTAAAAAATGAATGTATATATGTTATGTAAAATTTGAAAATAGCCATTTTAAAGAGTATATTTATATGAGAATTTTGACTTGTCGATCTCTAAATTTAATGAAGAATTTGATATTTTAGGAACCTAACCCTCCCACCTTTTATAAATAAAACTAAATATATTATAAATTAAATTTACGGTACCTTAAGGGGAATTTCCCCTCTAAAAGCGCCACTGCCTAAATATATATATACACAGTACTACACACAAAATTAATACAACCCCCCCCCCCCCCCGATGAGAAAATCTTAGGACCACCAATGTTAGGTACAATATTATTACTAATACAGTTAAAAAATTGCTGTCACGCGCCAATATCCAATATAAAAATTGTATTGTACAAAATCACATTTAAATTAATTCACATTCAACTATTTACTTTATCTGCCTAACATATACATTCATTTTATTGACATTGGTTTTATGGTTAGTAAGCATTCTAGTTACTATTAAGATCAATTGTTGCCAACGAGATGTATAATAATTTATCGAGAAAAAACTAAAAATAATATTTTATTAATAATAATTTTGAATTCCACAATATAATAATTAATAATACATTTAATTATTATTTTGTAATTACAATAGTGATTTAATAATTACAATACATGACGTTTGAAATATAATATTTATCCAGTAAATGAAATATACATTTTTATTAAATTAATTTGGATACATTAGGTGTGATGGAACACTACAGCGGTTTAGACGCGTGTCGAAAGCGGCAGATGCAAATGCACCCCACCAAATTGAATGCGCTATATTAGAGCGGTTTAAATGCACGTTACCGAATGACATCGCTGTTCGCCTACGTTTTTGCATTTTCAACGCAATAACGCTTGAAACCATAACGCATTGTTTTATATAGAGTACGATTAATCCATTGGTGGTGATTGGGGGGACCTAAGCCCCCCTTTACTCATTAAAGCCCCCCAAAAATTATTAGTTCCTTTATTACTTAAAGGTTAAAGCTATTATAAATCATGTACGTCTCACCTACCCCCTCACTTTCGAATTTCGAAAACATTTTAACACCATTAATTTGTACGTAATTTTTATAATCCCTTTTCCTGCTATAACAAAATTATCTTTTGTGGTGCGGGGGGAGGGGGAGTGGCTATATAATATGGTACCCATATTGAAGTTTGGAATTTATTTTTAGCTTTATTTGTATGAATTTGTACGATTATTTTCAGAATTTGTACGGTATCCCTTTTCTTGCTATAACAAAATTATCCTGTGGGGGGCTGGTAATTTATACAATAGATTTCATATTTGGATAATTAAAATATAATTATGGGGAGAATTCTAAAAGCCCCCTGCCCCCCTAATAATGGAATTTCAGAATGTTTTTTACACCATCGGCTTTTGCTTTATTTGTATGAATTTGTACGATACGATCAACTTTGGAAAACTGAATT
>CM023359.1:24335377-24346139 GCA_013282895.1 Eriosoma lanigerum
TTTGGAAAACTGAATTATAATTATAGGGGGAACATTGGGAGCCCCCCTGCCCCCCTCAAACTGGAATTTTAAAATTTTTTTATAGTATCGTTTTCTGCTCTATTTGTATGAATTTGTGCGATACGATCAATTTCGGAAAACTGAATTATAATTATAGGGGGAACATAGGGAGCCCCCCTGCCCCCCAAACTGGAATTTTAAATTTTTTTTATAGAATCGTTTTCTGCTTTATTTGTATGAATTTGTATGATTACTTCCAGAATTCGTGCAGTATCCCATTGCCTGCTATAACAAAATTATCCTGATACGTCTCACCAGCGAGTCCATTTCCCCAGCCCCCCCACTTTCTAATAATGGACTTCCGATAGTGCCAAACGTTTGTGCATCGTATGTGCAGAAATGTGCACCATATCCCATCGTATGTCCACAAAAATTGTATTCTCTATCCCTAAAACAAATTTGGGGGGCTGTGGAAACGGTGGCCCCCCACTTTCCAATATCGGACTTCCGATAATGCCAAACGTTTGTGCATCGTATGTGCAGAGATGTGCACCATATCCCATCGTATGTCCAAAAAAATTGTACTCTCTATCCCTAAAACAAATTTGGGGACTGTAGAAACAGTAGTTGTACAGAAATATACCGAATCCTCATCGTTATCCCAGTTATTCCTAAAACAATAATGTGTATTTGTGGAACCTGTTACGTTTAAAGTAAAATAATATATCAAATTATTATAATCAAACAATGATTTCTGATAAATTCTCACCATATTTTATAAATGGATATTTCAATTTAAATATACTGTGTATATATATGTGTATTATGTGTAATAATAATATATACACCATTTTCCATAGTCTATTAGCGAAAAAAATTGTATCGCATATTATACGACTTATGAAAACATTGGCCGTTCTGTCGGTTGTACCCTTCTAGAAAATTATACTGTATACAGAGTGTGTTAAAATAACATTATAATCATTGCATTGGTGGCGTTGTATTCTTCGTATTATGCTAATTAATATTATAAATTTATAAATATAAAGTATGAGACCCATAATTATTTTTTCAATTTCATTATTATTATAATCATCATTATCGTGTGTTAGATTGGTGGCAACAGGGGTTATCAATGACCATAAAATTCCAATACAGGTATTTCATTAAATAATGTGAATATATTGTAATGAAAATGTAGAGACTTAATCTTTAGACCGATTCTGCACATTTTATTAGCTTCACTGCTGTCATTGAATAATTTACGAATTATGTGTATAATAACAAAACAGCAATAATATATTCTATGTATTGGGAGTTATCTACAGATGTTTTTTATTTTATTATTTTACTTTTGTGACAAAATTATTTTGAATATTATATGATATTTTCTTAATTTGCTTCTGCACGTTCGCCCGTTAAGGATCTTTTGTTAAAGTTTAATATATGTAGATTTTGAATTGCGGAAGTGTTTCTTTTATACTGACATATTGATAAGTACTATATTATATAATTTTTTTTAATTAGTTAATAAGTATAATTAGTATAATTTCTAATTAATAAATATGTATGTAAACATAATTATTTTGTGAAAAAATATATTTGTATATTTTTGATTTGAGATCCAATTAATATTTATAATATTTTTCTTAATTTTTACCAATTAATCATTAGTAATTATCAATAATTTATGTACGTAACATAACAATGTATTTATTTATTACCATAGGTTACAATTTTCTAAATAATTTAAAATATCAACATTTTATCTAGGTATAATTGAAAATTAAAAAAAGTATTGCAATTTATAAAAGTTTAAAATATTAGTAAAAATTAAGTCAAAATATTATAAATATTAATTGGATCTCAAATCAAAAATATACAAATATATTTTTTCACAAAATAATTATGTTTACATATATATTTATTAATTAGAAATTATACTAATTATACTTATTAAAAAAAATTATATAATATAGTACTTATCAATATGTCAGTATAAAAGAAACACTTCCGTAATTCAAAATCTACATATATTAAACTTCAACTAAATATCCTTAACGGGCGAACGTACAGAAGCAAATTAAGAAAATATAAAATATTCAAAAAACTTTTGTCACAAAAGTAAAATAATAAAATAAAAAACATCTGTAGGTAACTCCCAATACATAAAATATATTATTGTTGTATCGTTATTGCACACATAATACGTAAATTATTCAATGATAGCAGTGAAGGTAATAAAATGTGCAGAATCGGTCTAAAGGTCAAGTCATTACATTTTCATTACAATATATTCACATTATTTAATGAAACACCTGTATTGGAATTATATGGTCATTTGAACATTTGAGTAATATTAAGATAAAAATATAATCTATTCGCGAAGGGAATAGGAGTACGCATGAACAATAAAACTTGTTTTACTTCAACGCTATATTGCCTATCAATTATGCGCCGTCATTGATAGCCCCCGTTGCCGCCACCAAGCTTAAGGTTATACACTATTATGTTATTTGTAATGACTACTTTGCAATACCAATAGATAACAGACCATAATGATGATTATATTAATAATGAAATTGAAAAAATATTTATGTTATTTTATAGTTTATATAATTATAATTACTCCATTTTTCTTCGCTAATAGACTACTGAAAAAGGAATATGATGTTTAATGTTATATACTTTCATGCGTTATAAAAGATAATGTTGATTTTATATTATATTATTTTATTAACTAATTCGAACTCATCTAATATTCAAATTTAAATATAGTTTAAATGTATTTTAAAATGTTATATACATTAACGATTAACATATCTGCAGTTCTATATTTGTATTCAACAAAACATTTAACTAATTTAAAATAAATGTAAAATAAATTATACATTCTTTTAAAAGATAAATATGATCATCTCCAATATATTATTTATTACCTTAAATTATCACCACCTAATAAATGTATATTGGTAATAATATATTTTTTATTATTTTCGTATTAAACTAAATAATAATTATAAGTTACTTATTAAAAATAATTATATTTAAAAAAAAAAAATGGATTAAATTTACAATAAAAATAATAAATTTCATTTATTTTTAGAGATTAAATGTCTCATTATAGCCTAATATTAGTGGGAAATGACTAATTATAGATAAAAATTGACCAAGAGGTATTCAATTATATTCTTAAACGATAACTTAGCAGTAATAAAAAAACATCGAAGCCCATATTATCCCAATATTTTTTTAGATCGATGTTACATTTAATATGTACAGTATATTTAATTTGAAATATCCATATATAAAATATGGTGAGAATTTATCAGAAACCATAGTTTTATTATAATAATAAGATATATTATTTTACTTCAAACGTAACAGGTTCCACAAATACACATCATTGTTTTAGGAATAACTGGGATAAACGATGAAGATTTGATATATTTCTGTATAACTACCGTTTCCACAGCCCTCAAATTTATTTTAGGAAATAAGCGTACAATTTTATACACAAACGATGGGATATGGTGCACATTTTTGCACATACGATGCACAAACGTTTGGCACTATCGGAAGTCCGAAATTTGAAAGTGGGGGGCTGGGGTAATGGATCCGGTCAGCCACCTAATGATAATTTTGTTATAGCAGAAAAAAGGATATTGTATAAATTCTGAATGGCATCGTACAAATTTATACAAATCATGTACAAAATAAATGTGTTAAAATTTTTTTGAAATTCGAAAGTGGGAGGTAAGGCGTTTGTCATGAATCACTTCGTCAATAATTTTTAGTCGCCCCCACCCTAAAGTTTTATCAAATCTCTACGCTCCGTCATTGGATACATCTCTTCGATAAAAGGCGCGGTGTCACAAATAATCTAATTTTATTTACCTATATTGAATATATTAATGTAATGAATGTTAATTATAATAATAATTATGAGTACTTTTTACATATTTGTGGGGTAATACAATGGTTGTTGATCATCGCGCGAGGATTTTTAGTGTCAATTTTTATATTCATAATTAAAAATCCTTATATTGGAAAATTCGTAACATATTGTTTGTTATTGATATTTTCATCCTTCTCTTAGAACAGCGATTGTGTTTACATATGATAGTTGATACTCGGCTCAACCTTGTTATTATTTTTTCTAATTAAATTGGTGTGGTGACAACTTTTCACCGAAATCCGTGTTCAGTTAAAATAATTAATCTGGTTCATCACGGATTTACATTTTACGCGCTTGTTGTTTTCTTCGCATGGTTATATAGCATCTTACTTAGGTATGTCGAAAAAAAGCGATATTTTTAACTTTTTTAAAATGAAACCACAGGAATCAACTCCAAATATTGTTAATCCACATGGTAAGATATAATTTGATTATTAATAAAATAATAATTTATAAGTTAAAAATAGTTAAAAGTTTAAAACGTTATACAATACTTAACAAATACTTCTAGTTCAAGTAGTACAATACTTTGTACAATTACTTAACCAGTACTACAGTCACAAGGTCTTAAAGATTTGGGAAATTATAGAAACTGGACCATTTCAGCCAAAACATCAAGTAAGGAAATATTTTACACTTTTGTATTCATTTAAATATGTAGAGAATGTTAAGTATATAATATATTGTTGTGTTAGTGCATTTTAAAATACCCATGATTTAACTCTTAAGTAATTTATAAGTTATTTTCACTATATCCAAAAATGTGTTATGGTTAGCAAAATTGTGGATTTTCCGCATCATATTTTGCCGAATTTAATTGGTTCGAATATAGTATAGAATTCGATTCAGTTTATTGCTTTCCATGTCGGATTTTTGGTACTAAACCTTCAGAAGTAACATTTACTTCAAAAGGTTTTAATAACTGGAAAAGAAGTAAATTCATCAAATATGTTAGGGCTGAAGTTCCCCTTATTTTAAGGTCTTATTACGCCTATAGGTGTATTATTTGGTTAAAAATATCTTGTTTAAATATAAATGATGTGTATGATATTTGATCAAGTATAAATATTTAAAAAACTTAATATGTTAGCACAATAGTATTACTAGGAGGTATTTTTCCAAAAGGTATAAATGTGTTAAAATGTATTAATTTTTATGAATTGCAAATGGTTACCCTGCCGTGCCACAACCAGGGCTCCACATAAAATATTTGGCCCCAGTACTTTACAAAAATTGGTCCTACTTAATATATTTTTTAAATCTTTATTTTAACAAACTATAACTCTAAAATAAAAAAAAATTGTTTATGAAACATAATTTAATTAAAACACACAATATATAAATAGGTACATAATTTTGATATAGAATTAATTTTTTCAACTCGTTGATGTATGTTATCAATTTATCATTAATATTTTGGGGCGTTTATATGTGAGATATTATCTAAGAGATTGTCAAACGTATTTTTTTGTGGCCTTTCTTTACAAATATCGAGAGATGATGAGAATACTATTATTATGACATTTTATTCAAAGACCATAGCAATGTGCAATTTAATTATCTATATAATGTGCGCGAAACCCTCGAAAGTCCGTGCCCTATGATAGGACCGTAGTCAATTTTGGACTAGGGACACTTTTTTGAATAGAAATAATGGACCGATTACCACTAGTAGGGTATACTTTCGGTAGAAAATTGCATCTAGTTAGTACTTAATTTTGTTAATTTTTGAATTTCTCAAACGTTTTTCATTGGGAAAAGAAAAACTACCAAAAAATGGCGGAAAATCGGCAAAATTACTGTTATTGTTCTTTTAAATTTTTGCCAAAAATGTTAAATATTACCTGTAATTTTTGGTCTAACGGTTTGACTCATTGAATTTTGATCGTAAAAACTCGAAATTTATATTAAATACTTACAATGGTAATTTATACGCGTGGTAAAATTTTGGAATGGATTATCAGTATAATATATTTTATATATTCAGTTTCGTTCAGTTTCGTATTTTCTAATGCAATATTATTGCATTCAAATCTTAAGTATAATAAATCACTAATTTCTCAGAGTACCGAAGGGATAAAGGGGGAACGTTTCCAATCGACCTTTCAACTTGTGTAATATTCTTTACAGTTAAATTTAGTATTTTGATAATGCCTTGTAATATGTAAAAATCATTAATTATTTATTAATTATATTATATTTGATATTATAATAAAACAATTTAAAAAATATTTAAGTATATTAGTTAATTGAAATATTTTTTAACTATAATATTATATACGAAATGAGGTTAATTCTGAAAATCAATATATAAGGTAAAATATGTGTAAAATAGAGTTTTCCTGTTTGATATTCATGTTAATATTTAATTTATAAAATCATGGAAATAATTCAGGCAAACTCTGTTTAACATAAACGGAGCTGCATGACGTTTGGAAAAATAAACGTACATTAAAACTGAATTACATTCGATATTATAAAATATTTTATATTTTGAAATGAAGTAAAAATATTCAGTTGTTATTTTATATTGTTATTTCTGGTTAAATAGATAATATAAAAAAATTACCTTTTAAATTATACTACAAATACTATAATTACTGCTGCTTGCTTTGTAACTGATTTAATTTAATTATTATAGTTTATAACTTTCTTAAAGTACCTCGGTATAATGAAAATTATAATTATACAATTAAATATTATATATTATAAATTATTCTCATGTACAAAATTACATATTATAATTTATAGTATGGAAATATGATTACGTGTTAATAAAAACATTAATTTGTTAATTTAAAAGTTATAAATTATGAATGTGATTTTTTTTTTTAAATTTAATATTAAATTACTTAATTTAGTTTGGAATTATTTACATTTTTTTTTCATAATTTTCTAATTTATTGTTATTCATTTTTTGTTTGTTATGCCCTAAATCATTAAAATATTATTAGTTACTTTCCTGAGTTATTTATTTTTTCATGAACTTTTTTTAGAACATATTATCTATTAAATTATGTAGTAATATATACATAAATAATATATTATTATTCACGTAAAATAGCTCGTTCGGAAAGCAAACGTTATTGACCCAAGTGTATATTGAGTGGTCTAAATGTGTTTTGCATTTCAAAGTACAAAGAAGTAAGAATATTATATTACATTTGAGGTTATCTTTGTATCCCTAAACTGTTTCATACTATTTTTATTTCTCAGTATTTATATCATCTGATGACCACAACATCTACGTCATCATATTCACGAAATACTAAAAGAATAACGTACGTTTAATCATACCAAGATGAATAAAAATACTTATCCATTTTTGTACCTTGAATTATATTTTCAAAAATTAGTAGTTTTGGTAAAAATAGAATTTGTAATATTTTATTGATTCACAATAGTATATTATATAATTCCATCTTTGTACTTTTTGCATAAATTTAAAAGTTATAAATTATAAATGTGTTTTTTTTTTTTAATTTAATAACTAATTACTTAATTTAGTTTCAAATTATTTACATTATTTTTTTCTAATTTTCTAATTTATTGTTATCCATTTTTTGTTTGTTATGCTCTAAATTATTAAATCAGAAATTTATATAAATAACTTACTTAATCCTTAGATATTGTAAAAAAACAAGTTCGATAATATATGTTTTTTGGATGTAGAACATATTATAGCGGATTTCTGTGTATATAAAATCATCATCATAACACAATTCAGTGTGTATTATTATTTTAGGTTTATCTGACAGTTGTTTGTGATTAATTGCACTGAATGATATACCTGAAATAGTGATATACATTTCCAGTGTATGATGAAATTAGGATGACGGAAAAGGAGTTGATATATCGTTGTGAATTTGATATCCCAGTAGCTGAAATTAAATGAAGCAAAACTTAAATAATAAAGAGAGGGAAGACAAAACGTTTAATTTTAACTATTATTTGGAAAATTGATACAAATAGTAAATATGAACAATCATGTTACAGATAATGTAAAACGTTTATGCTGATAGGAAAACGAACGTTGCACTCATCAAAAAATATCATTTAACATTTAGAAAGAATAAAGGTCAAGAGAGATATGAATGTGAACAATTTAACAGTGCCGAAACTAAGTTAGTACTATTATTTTGATATAATATGTATTTATTTGGGGTTTTGAGGGTCCCATAAAGTGTTGTTTTGTTCTTCACGTGCTACGCACCCCTGGTCCCTCCACTAGTTGCGACACTGCAATCTTTTTTCTAGAATTTTTAGCGTTCTGTCATTGAATAGAAATTATAAAATTGTTTTATTATTACATCACTCCTTACATCAACAAATTTATCGACATTTTTATTACATATTACATCGATTCGGATAGTCGAGATATAACGTAAATTTTGTGTTAAACATTGATGTATTGTTTGACTTACAAAGTAATGTTTACCTTATAAAATCATGTAAGCCATTCAGTATATCTTTGTTAAACATAAACCGATCTTCTTTCTAGTTTATCAGTGATACTTTCAGCATTTAATAACGTACTTTAAAATTGAATAGTACATGTCATACTGAAAATATTTCTGTTATTCAAAACGCTACAATTCAATGTTTGTGTTTGGTATAATTACTTAGTCATTCAAATTTGTTATATTTAAGTGTTATTATGTTATAATTCATTCTGAGTATAGACTTTAATCAGAGATTTAATAGTATAAAAATATTTTAAAGTAAAAATTATGGAAATCGATAAAATATTGTTTTATTATTTATTAAAATTATTTTTGGTTGTTTATAAATTATATAAAATATTTACATTAAATTATACTACGATTCTGTAATGTATGTTTTTCTTGTGGAAATGATTACATTTAATTATTAAATTGCATAACTTTCTTTAAATATGGATGATGATAATTATAATACATAATTTGTAATAAATTATAGGTATATTAATTATTCTGATGTACAATATGACATATTATAACTAAGAGTATGGAAATATAACCTGTTAATTAAAACACTTAATAAGATATCTATAATTTAAATACCAATGTAATGTTATTTTTTTTAATTTTATATTTTATAACTAAACTTAGTTTGTAATAATGAAAATTTTTTTATTTTGAAAATTTTTTGATTTATGAATATTCATTTTTTTTATTAATGTATTAATTCCGTAACATCGATAGAGACGTAATTGTGAACAATAGAATTTACTTTCAGGTAGGACATTATAATTTTTTTGACGGCTATAAATTATAAAATTATTTTATTACTTTATAACTCCTTATAGCCAAAATTTCGTTCAATATTTTATAATACATATGATGTCGATTCGGAAAATCAAGATATATTATACATTTTATGTAAAATAAAGGTATATTGTTTGAATTACATATATAAATATATATTATTAATAATTATGTGAAGCATTCATTATATCTTTGTTGGACATAAACGGATTATCGAGGTACATTAACTACCTTACAGTGTACATCAGTGATACTTTTAGTCTACCTATGTTTTACATAAATATTGAATTGTATTGGGTATTCTAAAAGGATTTCTGATATACAAAACGCTACAATTCAATGTACATGTTTGGTATAAATAGGTTATAATTTAAAAGTGAAATATTTAAGTGTTATGTTTCGAGACATATTTTTCCTTTCAGTACACAAAGTAATACATTTAGCATATAACGTACATTGATATTGAATTGTGTTGGATATTCTAAAAGTAATTCTGATATACAAACCAATACAAATCAATGTTTGTGTTTAGTATAATAACATAGTCATTTAAATTTGTTATATTCAAGTGTTATTATGTTATGATATATTCTGAATTTAAAGTGTAATCAATGATTTGTTACTATGAAAATATTTTATAATAAGAAGTATAAAAAAATTAAAATATTATGTTTTTATTTTATAAAATAATTATTGATTATGTATAAATTATATAACAAAATTACTTTTAATTATATTATTCTATTATGACTGTTTTTATTATTATAGTTTAAAACTTTCTTTAAGTATGGACGATGAAAATTAAAATAAATAATTTTCAATAAATTATAGGTTTATTATTTAATCTGACGTACAATAGGACATAATAAAATTAAAAGTTTCGAAATATCACCTGTTAAACTAAACAATATATATATTTTTTAATTTCAATCTTATCTGTTAAATTGTTGATTAAGTAACATTTAAAAATATTTTAATTATATTTTTTAATTTTTTTTTTTAGAATTAATATTACTGTTAGATCTACTTACTATATTGTTATACATTTCCAGTGTATAGTGAAATTAGGATGAAAGTTTGACATTTAAAAGTTTAAATGAACTAAGTTCGATGAAGACGTGAATGTGAAAAATCAACTTATAGGTAGGAATTTGATCGTACTTCCTTTAAATACAAATAATAAAATTGTTTTTTTACTACATAAATCTTTATATAACAATTTCATCCATGTCTTTATTAAATATGACATCGATTCGTATTATCAAAATATAATATACATTTTGTGTTAAATATTGATGTATTGTTTGACATAAAAATTAATGTTTAACTTAGAAAAATTATGATTGTCATTCAGTAAAACTTAATTAAACCTAAACTTCGAGGTATCTTCTTCCATTAATTGTACATCAGTGATATCTATAGCACATAGTAAAGTACTTTACATATAAATAGTACTTGCTATACTATAGGTATTTCTGATATACACGCAACAATTCAATGTTTGTGTTTGATATAGTTATGTAATCATTCAAAATTGTAATATTTATGTGTTATTATG
>CM023359.1:24378458-24398713 GCA_013282895.1 Eriosoma lanigerum
TTTTATTTTTAGACTGAATAGCACTAAATTAACCTACTGCATTACTTTTAAAATTTACAATTATTTCTTCATCGTCATACAATTATTCTGTGTTTATTTAAGATTAGAGATGACATATATTAATTATTTTTTATATTTTTACCTTTTTCTTATATTATATATATATATGATAACTACATTTCATTACTGCATGTCACATTCCATGAATTTCATATAGCGCGTTGCTCGTTGTAGGCTATTTTCTTGTGACAATGCACGTTTAGACACCTGTGTTCGATTATCAGCGTCATATTTCTTCATTACTATTACTTTAAACTAGTATATATTATCAATGATATTACTAACGATTGTTCCAGTAGTGTAGTTTCATCATCATAAATAACAGACGGTATCTTCTTTTTTTGGTTCCGATACCTTGTCAGATATTTCAATAATAGTAACTTTCGTAGACAGCCAATCGCCCGTTTTTACTTAGCTCGTTGTTGCCCCGTCCGTTATGGACTTATCTGTTATCAGCTTATGAGTCTTTAGATCGTTTATCATTGACTCGTGTATTCATTTAATGTCCCGTTTTAACTCGAACGCTGTTGTCCTGTCTATTGTGGGCTATAGTTCAACGTTAATTTCTTTATTTTGCCTCTTTTATTTCTTTATATTCTCGTTTATCCTCGGATCTACGATAAGGTTTATTGACAGGCTTGAATGAAATATATTTTTTAGCTAAATTTGAAGTTAGACAGGGTCCGTCTGGCAGTATATACGGTTTTTTCTTAAGTCCGTCTGACAACGTGTGCGGGAATTACATTAACGATACTGTCGGCGTCGGTGGCGTCGGTGGGGGCGGCGTCTGTGGCTACGTGGACGGCATTAGTGGTGGTGAGTCGACGTATAGAACCCCTGACGGCGGTGGTTAATACTGCGGCCGCGATAAAGGCTCGCGCGCTGCGTTCTCCGGCACAGTATGGCCCTCTTCGTCGTCCTCGCAATCTCCGGCGAGCGCGTTCGCTTCGTCCGATGACAAACCATGATCACGATCTATTTGTTTGGCTTCTGGTTTGACTTCCCATAGCTCGCGAATTTTCCGCAGAATGGTGTTCATTATCTTTTCGCTGGGCCAGAGCAGCTGTTGGTTGCTCTCGGCTAGCACTCTGAGCGACCAAACCGCGTACCGGCTGAAAGATTTCCCGTGCCGGGCCACCACCCACACGTTATCCCCGTCCTTTTCCAGGTCCAGTTCCGACCCGCTGTATTTATGGGTCAGCGGCCACCTGTCGGCCGATTTGGGCCTGTTGACGATCACGCCGCACAATAGGGCCAAATGCGCGTTGTCCCCGCGGTTGGTCGCACATGGTCTCATATTCTTGTCGCAATCGAAACTGTATAGGGCGAAAATAAAGGGTATTTTTTAATAATGTACGAACATTATCGACATTTTAATGAGTTTTGTTTTATAATAATATGCAATTACAACGTGGGAAGAGAAGGGGGTTATTCAATAATAACGAATTAAATTAAAAGTATAAAAATGAAAATTTTTTAAATTTTATATTCACTCAACGTCATATTTCTTCATTACTATTACTTTAAACTAGTATATATAATCAATGATATTACTAACGATTGTTCCAGTAGTGTAGTTTCATCATCATAAATAACAGACGGTATCTTCTTTTTTTGGTTCCGATACCTTGTCAGATATTTCAATAATAGTAACTTTCTTAGACAGCCCATCGCTCGTTTTTACTTAGCTCGTTGTTGCCCCGTCTGTTATGGACCTATCTGTTATCAGCTTATGAGTCTTTAGATCGTTTGTCATTGACTCGTGTGTTCATTTAATGTCCCATTTTAACTCGAACGCTGTTGTCCCGTCTATTATGGGCTATAGTTTAACGTAAATTTCTTTATTTTGCCTATTATTTTTTAAACATTTCTTGTCCGCTTCATGATTATACACCGGTTCTTAAATATTTAAATCTGTGCAGTTTTCCTGATCGTAGACAAAATCTTAACATATCTTTTCTATCTAAATTATTAAATAATGCAATTAATTGTCTAATGCTCCTTTCTCAAATAAATTTTAAAGTCCCTCCTCGATATACCAGAAATGATCCTTTCCAAATTCCATTTTACTCATCTAACTACTTAATTAATTAAACTATATATCGTCTTATGCGTCTTGCTAATGATTATCCCTCATTCTAAACAATCATAAACTATTTCTCCTTAGTATTACTAATCATGTATTTTTATAGAAAATAATAAAATAATATTTTTGTATATATTATCATTTGCCTGTTTTTTTTATTTTGTTATATTTTTATTGTTATCATTAGCATTATTAACATCTTATTTAATTCTTCGTAAATTACCGTCAGGCGTATAAATATATATAAATAAATATTATATAAAAAAAAAAAAAATGTACAAAAATATATTACGTTTATTATTATATTCTATTTTAATGTGAGGTAAATATAGAAATTTATTTCAGAATATTAAATATGTAAAGAAAAAACAAAGAATAAAATTAAAAATGTACGTTACAATGAAATTATACTATCAAAAGAATTTTGAATTTATTTTTTGTGTCTTTAAATTGTATAATATTACTATTAATAATTATCTTTTGACATATTGTATTATATCTATATTTAAGTGTAATGAATTAAAATTAGTTAACGAACATCACTCAACAAGATCTTTTGTCTTCCTCTCAGCCTATTATTACATATTAAATACATCCACCTACTGATAAATTATAAGAAATGCACCACTCAAAAGAAATAAATCATTGTAAGCAACACCGAATGCAAGTAAAAAACACATTACAGATCATACATTCCCATGGAAGATCAAAGTAATTCGAAATATCAGTATATTTCTACACAGTTGAATTGAAGTAAGTGAGGGAATAGGAATTATCGATTGCGATTATTCACTGTATGATGATGATAAAGAATCGAATATTGATATTAGAAAAAAATATATATGAAACTTAATTCATTCATGATGTGAACCTATGTATAATTGTGTATCATTGAATGATAATTGATCAGTGGTTGGATATAATAATGATCAACAATATGTCAATGAATTATTTGCCAAGTTTAATATTATAACGGATATGATAATGTGCACAATATTTCTTAGACAGCAGACTAAAGGCAAATAAAGAATAAGGGAAACATTAAACGAAAAACAATAGTTTACAAAGAGATTTCATGTGCGATGTAAATAAAGTCATCGAAATAATTTACCAAATAGAAATTAGTAAATAAAGTTGATTTACGTTGGACAATGCAAAAGAGGATTCTTTGGCAAGGTTAGATATATGACAGTCGTGAAAAAATAAATCTTTAATTTTGTATCTGTCGAGGTTAACTTCTAATGAAATTCTGTGTACGTTAATGTTGACCTACCAAGATTTGCTGGAAAAATTGCAATAATTAAATAAAGATACTCAATGAATAATTATTATTGCAATGCAGGGTAGAGTTTATTAAAGAACTATGGGCCTCTATGAGGAACTGAATCTGTAGCAATATTATCATCTATATCCAGAATATGAGTTCATACAGTGATGATGAATGTCAAAGAGTTAACAAGCAATGATCTTATACAGCTCATGGTATCAACCACTACCACTACTTAATCTAAATAGTGGCATAGTGGTTGATAAAATACATAATGAACAAAAACAGTAGACAGTAGCCTTCACCATCTCCAATGCCTTATGAAATCATATCACTACCGATTTATACTATTGATGATGATGAAGATGATAAACAGCATACAATTACATCAATTCGTCTTTTAACTATCGGATTCACTGTGTATAAAGGTATTGTGTACACCCATATTGTAAAACTAATAATATAAATGATGTAATATGGTATATTATATATATATAACTGGCATAATGATAATATTAAGTACTTATCATTAGTTTTTATTTAACAATGATACGAGTTAAATGTAAAATATAATGTAATATAATAACAAAAGAAAAAAGAAAAAAAAATTTAAATATCACATTTATTATCATACCGCACCAGTATAATTAATATACCTATTATAACATTTCTATACCTTATATGATAGCAAGGACCCCAGATAAAAAATAAAAGTATTCGTATTATTTATCTGTGGTCGGGACATAATATATATATATACATGTAAAACACATAAAGGATATTTTTTCACTTTATTCTTCTTAACTTGGTTATCAGGTTATGTTACTTGTCGTAAAACGTTATCACGAAAACGAACGCTGACAAAATCGAGTCAACTGTTGGATTAGACGTCTGCGGATCAGCGAAGGACAAGGCGATCGGCCGTGGCTACTCCTTATCGATGGTAAAACTTTAGACTAGGTTTTCTAAATATTTATTACAATTTTAGATAAAGTATATTAATTATTCGTCACAGAATAATGGAAATATCCTATACAGAACTATGAATAAGATAGAATAATAAAGGTTCGCTGTTACATGTAAATTGAAAAAATTAGATAAATCTTAAATGGTCAACCAACAAATCCCAACGTGATACATTACTCGATTTTATTGATATTTTATACTTCTAATGACACAGATTTTTATAAAATTTCTTTGTTAATGACTTAATATTCTTACATCTAATAATTTGTTTAATAGGTTGCTAAATTTGCTAATAAATTATCGAATAATGTCTGTTAAAACTTAATAATATATACTTATTTTATACTTGTTTCTAATAAATTGTCATTGTGTTCATCTCAATTACTTGCATAATGATATTATTAGGTACCTATCATTAGTTTTATTTTAACAGTCATACGAGTTAAATGTGAAATATAATATGTTATAATAGCAGAATAAGAAAAGAGACAAAACAAAAAAATATTATATTTATTACATCATTTCTATGCCTCATTTGTCGTTGGGATCACAGATAAAAAAAGAAAGACGTATTTGTATTATTTATCTGTGCTCGGGACATGTAATATATATAAAACCATATGAAACATAAATTATATTTTTATATTTTGTTCTTATTTTCTTGGTTATCAGGTTAAATTTCATACCCTGAACATTGTCCTGGTAACGATGGTTGACAAAACCGAGTCAAATGATGAATTGGTCGTCTGCGTATCGATGAAGCACAAGGCGACCGGTCTTGATAGCTAGCGGTAAGATTTTCTATGGATTTTCTAAATATTTATTATATTTTAAGTATCTTATTTAATTATTCGTCACACAATTTTTAAATTATCCCTTTCGCTTTATCTGCATATTCGAGAGTATTCCAAAAATTCGAATTGATTATGTTTAAGAATCTCCAATAATACTATTTTTAACCATCATCCACTTCTCTAGCCATCGTTATTATTTAAAATTATTTTTGTGTTATATTTATAAATTTATATAATTTTCTAAGAATTATTTTCATTTATGTAGACATATTCTAAGCCATGATACGAGAAGTAAATATTTAATTTGTTTATAAAGACCGTTTGGTTAGTGCTAATTATAATCTGAGTCAACGGATAGGTAGCTACACTAATTTTATGCTTTTTTCTAATAAGTTGTCGTTGTGTTCATCGCAGGTAGATATAATATCACACTCCATCAGCAGGGAACATGTCTGAATAAATAACGAAAACACAATCATCCCAAGGCTGCTCTTTATTTATTTTCCTTATTCATAATTAGTTTAATTTTTAAGTATGCTTTTGTATTTTTTTTTGTTTTTTTTTTTTTTGTTAATTTTAGCAAGTACAGTTTTATATGATAAATCCATTTATAATTAATTTATAATTGTGAGGAATATAAAGCAATAAATACATTTTTTTTAAATTATTTAATTTTGATGATTTTCAAATTGTGAACCATTATTCCCTTCATAGTATGTGGTGCTTGTGTAATCTCAGCACATCCTATGCGCATATCTATGACCAAGCCCTTCACAATATAGAGTATTATGGTGACGGTGGTGTTATGAAATATGCTATGAGATACGCAATTTGGTGGTATGTGATGTGGGGCAAAGACACAGGCACGAAACTTACTAATTAATCCTGTTTTTATTATATTTCGCATCCGAAATAATCTTGTGTAATATATTTTGTTGGTTTTCAATTGGAATACATCTATACGTATGTATAGTCAATTATGTCTAGTAGTGGATAATAAAAATAGTTGTGCTATGTATGAATGGTTCTCTTCAAAAAACGTATACTTAAAGTAGGTAATTTAAAACAATTTTCACATGGTTTTAATCTACTTTAACCATGACCTCGTAAACTAGTGTCATCACTTTGTATAGTGCCTACACTTTAACTTTAATTGGTAATAATACCTTTGTTAAACATAAAAGTATCTTCGAGCCATCTTCTTCTTTTCAGTACACATCAGTGATACAATTATCATATAACGCACATTAATATTGGATTCTATTGGATATACTAAAAGTAATTATGATATACATACCAATACAAATCAATGTTTGTGTTTTGTATAATTACGTAGTCATTTAAATTTGTTATTTTTAAGTGTTATTTTATTGTAATATATACTGAAATCAAAGTATAATTAAAGACTTGTTACTATGAAAAAAATTATTATAAGAAGTATAGGAAAAGTTAAAATATTATGTTTTTATTTTATAAAATAATTATTGGTTATGTATAAATTATATAAAAAATATTACTTTTAATTATAGCACAACTCTGTAATGACTCTATTATTATTATAGTTTAAAACGTTATATATGTATGGGTGATGATAATTGTAATAAATAATTTTAAATGAATTATTGTTATTATAATTAATCTGACGTACAATATGATATATTATAAGTAAAAGTATCGAAATATTACCGTAAACCGAATCTTTATATTTATATATTTTAAATCCATGTAATTTATATATATATATATATTTTTTTTAAATATTAATCTTATCTGTAAATGTATTGATTCCATAACATTTTAAAATATTTTTATTATATTTTAAATGTATATAATGAAGTTACTTAATCTTTAGATGTTGAGGAAAAAGGACTTCAATAAAGTATGTTTTTTTAGATGTATAAAATTTACAGGTATATATCAAATCATCATCGTGACACAATTCAGTGTATATTAGTAATAGTTCGTTTATCTATCAGTTTTTAAGGATTAAAATAACTGATAAATTTACTTACTATACTGATATACATTACCGGTGTATGGTGAAATTAGGATGACCGAAAAGGAGTCGATATACGACATCCCATTGTTGATAATAAATATAGCAGAACTTAAATAATAAAGAGAGGAAAGTCAAAACGTTTAATTTAAACTAAAATTTGGAAACTTCATACTAATAGATATTATGAACAATCATGTTTCAAAATAATATGTCATTTTATAATAAGAACTATGTAGTATGTACTATCATACAATGATAAAAAATCTCAAAAACAATTTCAATGTCAACTTCAATTCATGCTGTGACACAATATTCAATATGATGATGTACGAGTCCACATTAAAGTATGTATGATACGCAATGAATGAATATTTATAACTTTATAGATTTATACGATTGATTTTATAATTGATAATGTAAATATAAATTTTACTTTAGAGATAATATAATAAATAGAAATAATAATAGAAATTTCTTTTACCTCAAGTTAGTTATAAATAAAATTTAATACCTATTACCGTTATTGATCATTTTCTTTCTCTGATCGTCTACCAATTGTTTGTCCCAAATCTAAAAAAATACTCAATTTCTGAGTAAATTTTTGTTTTAATAATAATATTTTATACGTTATAAAGAGTGATGCCGAAATCCATTATAGGGCTACACTGTTCAACATAAAAATATTGGTGGGTGGGTGTATTTTAAGTATTAAATATTGTAGTTATTTTATGTTGATAAATTGTGTGTGTAATAACTAATAAATAATAAAGAGCAATTTTTCTAATCAATTTGGTGGGTGATTAGAGTATTTTAATTGTATTAACTTGACAAAGAGTTAAGGACGTAGAAAAGAATTAAAGAAAAAAAATTAAAGACAGCGCAACTGGTCAAGTTCTTCGATGACTATTCCATGTCAACTTCACTTCACGCTGTTCCAAAATGATTGTAATATTCACGTGGATTCGAAAAATCGTGAAATTACATATATTTTATGTTTAATCAAGTTATATTGTTTGAATTACATATAAATGTCCAACTAATGTAAAACATTCAATAAAACTTGATGAAACATAAACTGATCTTCGAAGTATCTTCTTCCTTATAGTGTACATCAGGGATACTTTTAGTGTATTATAACGTACATTATTATTGAGTTGTTAATGGTATACTAAAAATATTTCTGATTTACAAAACGCTACAATTGAAGACAATGCCAATGTTTTAATCTTTGCATCACATAACCTTGTCAACTTTAAAATGCCTCGGGTCGTTAGGAATTTACATAAGCAGAGGAGTGCCCGTTTTATTGATGAGCAACTTTTAAATGAAAAACCAATTCAACAATCACACTAATTATTTATTTTATAATATTTATTACTTTTTTATGTATATCCTTATTGGGTTAACTTTATTATTATTATATCAGAAATTTTTATTGTTCAATAAAAAGGTACATTTTGTAAATCTGAGTTTTATTATTTTAGACTTACGCGAACCGCGGTCAAGAATATAGCGACTACCCTAGGGTCACGACATATTGGTTAAGAAACGCTGCCTTATGCTTGTATTTGAGAAAACCTTATTTCCTATTAAAATTGTGTAGTGTGTATAAATGATGATAATACCGATCTTATGATTCTTTAATTGAATACAAAATATTTGAATTCTGATATACTATTTTCTACACTTAAAAATAAATAGGAATAAATCCATTAATTATATAAATTACTTTTAAAAAAAGTTTAACTATAAAATTTTACTGTTACATTTTAATTTGGTACCTATATACCAAAGTGATGTCAATTCTGGTAATCAATAGAACATAAATTTTGTGTACGTTAGAAGTATCTGGTTGAAATAATTAATTAATAAAAATAATTCATTTTATCCGATACACCCCAGTTTAACATAAAATTATCGTTATAATCAGTAGTGTAGTGACGCATATATGGTTTATTTATTTTTATTACCTATACATTGAATAAGAAATTTCATAATACCTAATAACAGTGCCATATCCAGGTAGTGGGCACTGCAGGCACGTGCTCACCCTGATTTTTTTAAGCAATTATCTGTCAGAGTTTAGTGTAGGGAAATAATATACAATTATATGTTTTTATGACATTATATGATATTATGTTTGTTAATAATGAATCACTTAATTGTTTGCCACATCTTCTTTAAAATGTAGTAAAATAAATGTTAAAATTTTTTTTTCTGGTTTGGGATAACCAGGTATTTTGTATACTCCCCCCTCCATCAAATACGCCATTGTCTATATAATATAAAACTACGAAAAATAAATAAGTGCCTCCCAAAATAAATTTCTGGCTACGGTACTACTTAATAGTATATTAAACCCAAGATAATTCAAGTTATAAATGTGTATAGGTTCTAATTATTCAATATTCATAAATACCTTAAGCTTATATTTGAGAAACCCGTATTTCCTATTCAAAATGTGTAGTGTGTATAGATGATGATAATAGCACTTTTATGATACTTCATTTAAATGAAAAGCATTTCAATACTGATATACCATTTTCTACACATAAGATAAGGATCAATCCATAAATAATATATTTATATATACGTGTATATAATATTATATTACTTAATTTTAAAACTTGTATAAAAATATACCATTATAATTCAATTTGTTTTATACCAAAGTGAGGCCAATAAGGATAATCGAGACAATGTAAATTTTGAGTACATTAAAGGTTAGAAATAATTAATTTAGAAAAATAATTTATATTATACAATACACCTCAGTTTAACATGAAATTACCGTTATTACATGTGGTGTGTAGCGCATATATGGTTAACAACAACTTTTCAGTTTTTACTATAGTGTGTATAGTGTAACCTTTAAAATAATTTGTGATACGCGGTTATACGAATATTTTCTTAAATAATCAAATTTTTTTTTCCATAATGATAATTCACTATTTGAATTATATTAAGTATCGTACTAAATTTAAATGTGCTATACATTTCTAGTGTTAGATGAAATTAGGATGACAGAAAAGGAGAAATGGGGCAAAAATAAATTGATAAAGAGAGGAAAGTTAAAACGTTTAAATTGTATAATTTTTAAAAATCTCATACAAAAAGTCTATGTGAACTATTATGTTTCAGATTATTAAGTAACTTGAAACAAGAATGATGTACAATAATTGAAAATCTCGAAGCTAACTGCGATGTCAACCTAAATTCATGCTGTGACATAATGTTGAAATGACGGCCTATCCACGAGTCCACATTCAAGTATATATAGAAACGTCATATAACCTGGCGCTATTTGAGGAGGATCAAGGTAAGCCCCACATGTTTCCTATATTTTATTAATTTTATCGCGGCGATACATACAATTGTTTTATGACAACATAGTTTTTTTTCACAAAAGTTTCGTTTTCGTCATTATTACATATGAAACCGATTTAGATAATCAAGTTATAACGTAAATTTTGTGTTAAATATAGAGATTTTGTTTGTCATATAAATTCAAGTTCTACTTATAAAAACATATATGACAATCATTATTTCTATGTTAAACATAAGAAAACATATTCGAGGCATCTTTTTCCTATCAGTGTACGATTTTATTAGTGATACTTTTATTATATGTGTAAGCACATTAAAGTTGAATTGTGTTAAACATTATATTAAAAGAATTTCTGATACACAAAAGGCTACAATTCAATGTATATGTTTGGTATAAATATTTGGTATCTCTATGTATAGATGATGATAATAATTATAAATAACAATTTGTAATAAATTATAGGTATATTCATTATTCTGATGTTCAATATGAGATATTATAAATAAAATTACCAAAATATACCTATTAATAAAAACATTATTTTTTGAAATTTTAAGTAAGTTATGAATGTAATTTTTTTTTTATATATGTTTAATTATTTAACTCAGCTTGTTATCATATACATTTTTTTTTCTTAATTTATATTTTTTCTTGTTTGTTATTTTTTTTTTTTTTTTTGTCAATTCATTAAAATATTAAAAAAATTTTATAAATTCTTTAATTTATAAAAGTTAGTTACTAAATCTTTAGATGTTGAAGATAAATGAATTCCTATAACGTATGTTTTCATACATTTCAGTGTGTATAAGTATTGCACTTTTATGTAATATTATCTAATAATAAATACTCTTGATATAAATAATGTTAGAATATTCGCAGGCGCTCGCAACAAATACATTACAGTATTGTTAACCAAAACGTTATTTTTTATCATTATAGGTTTTTAATTAATGTAATATATTTTTTTTTTAATTTTAATCTTATCTGTTAATTTGTAACAACATTTTAAAACACTCTTTTAATATTTTTAATTTATATAAATAAGGTAAATAATACTTAGATTTTGAGGGAAAATGAGATCGGTATCGTATGTTTTTTAGATGTATATAATAATTCTGTGTTAGTACATTAAATCATCATCATGACACAATTCAGTGTATATTAGTATTGCCCGGTTAATCTTATAGTTTTAATGATTAACAGTACTGTAAGATTTATCAGCAATACTCATATACATTACCAGTGTTTGGTGAAATTAAGATGACAGAAAAGGATTTGATAAATTTTTGTGAACGTGCTATTTTAGTAGTTCATAATAAACGGAGCAGTTCTTAAATAATAAAAAGAGGAAAGTTAAAAGGTTTAATTTTAATTTGGAAACGTCATACTTATAGTAAATCGGAATAATTATATTTTATATAAGTATGTCTTTTGATATTATGAACTATGTAGGATGTACAATTTTACAATTATTAATAATCTTGAAGATAATTCCAATGTCAAATGCAATCAAGTTTTGATGTAACGATAAATATGACGGTGTATCCACGAGTCCACATATAAAATGTTAAAGCTCGTGGGATAATGAACAATGCACACACCAGAATTACGATTGAAAACATTGTTAGAATAAAGATCGATAATGACGTAATTTTGAACAAAAGAATCTACTTTCAGGTAGGATTTTATATTTCCTTTATAGACTTTAAATTATCAATTGTTAAAATCTATATTGTAGATACAGCAACTACCTTTTAGTGTACATCAGACATACTTTTAGTATATATCGTACATAAATAATGAATTGTGTTGGATATACTAAAAGTATTTCTGATATACAAATCTCTACAATTCATTGTGTTTGGTATAATTACGTAGGTAATCATTAAAATTTTTAATATATTAAATTATTATATGTTTGTGTAATTATGTTATGAATATATACTTAAATTAGATACTTGTTTCTATGAAAATATTTTATAGGTAAAGGTACATTTTGTTAATCTGAGTTTTATTATTTTAGACTTACGCGAACCCCGGTCAAAGTGATAGCGATTCCCCTAGGGTCACAACACATTGGTTGAGAAACACTGCCTTATGCTAATGTTAGAGAAAACCATATTTCCTATTCAATCTGTGTAGTGTGTATAGATGATGATAATACCGATCTTATGATTCTTTAATTGAATACAAAATATTTGAATTCTGATATACTATTTTCTACACATAAAAATAAATAGGAATAAATCCAATAATTATATAAATTAATTTTAAAAATAGTTTAACTATAAAATTATACTGTTAAATTTTAATTTGGTACCTATATTCTAAAGTGATGTCAATTCTGGTATAAAGTAAAAAGTAAAAGTCAGAACGTTTAATTTTTACAATTAAAACTTTAAATTTAAATTATTTTTTATTAGCCCTGTAGTCAATATGAACGAATCATGTTTCAGATTAATATATCATTATATAATAAGAAACATATAGTATGTACAATTGAACAATGCAAAAAAATATCAAAGACAATTCCATATCATCTTCACTTTATGCTATTACAATATGATTGTAGTATTGACGTGGATTCGAAAAATCGTGAAATTACTTATATTTTATGTTAAATCAAGTTATATTGTTTGAATTACATATAAATGACCAACTAATGTAAAACATTGAATAAAACTTGATGAAACATATACTGATCTTCGAGGTATCTTCTTCCTTATAGTGTACATCAGGTATACTTAAGGATTACGTAATTCTTGGTTATTCTAATATATTTTATAATTATTATTGGAATTATATATGGAAAATTTAGAACATTGTATTATTGTTTTATAAAAGTAATATGATTTGTTAATGTATATTTATTATGAACCTTTAAGTCATATATGTATAGTTTTCGGTTCTTTTTAGGATTGTTTTAAATATGTAAAGTATTGGTTATTTTAATTGTATATAGAATTGAAGCGCAATTATGCAGGTTTGATATGATATTAAAAGAAATTTAAGAAAATGTTTTTTGAAATATTACTTTTATATTTCTAACTTGTAATGACTAAAAATAATTATGTTCCAGATCATATCAAATACGAGAAAATGAAAAATACACTCACTAAATTTACGATTGTTTGAATAAAAATCGAAAGAGACATAATTTTAACAATAGAATCTACTTTTAGGTAGGACATTGTCATTCTTACCTCGGCTAAAATTATTAAATCGTTTTATTACTTTACAACTCCAGTAGGTAGATAAGGCCGGATGTCATCATATGTAGGATGATAAGCAATGAATGAATATTTATAATTTAAAAGAGTTGTATGACATAATTTATAATGTTTATATGAATTTTACTCTATACGTGATATAATAAATATAAATAATAATAGAAATTGCTGTCATATCAAGATATTTCGTACGTAAAGCAAACAGTATTTACTTGAATATTCATTGAGTGGTCTAAATTTGTTTTGCTTTTCAATGTACAAAGAAGTAGGAATATTTTGTTTCGCATAAGGTTTTTATCTTTGCATCACTTAGGCGTTACTCAATATTTTTCCTTCTTAGTATTTATATCACCTGATGTTCACAATATCTACTTCAACATATCCAAGAACTACTAAAAGAAGAACTTACGTTTCATCATTTTAAGATAAATAAAAATACTTACCCGTAGTAGGTTGTTTTAATCAAAAACTGACTTAACAGATATACTGCACTTTTATGCACCACCTTTTGCAAACAATGTTTTATTTCATACAAGTCTATGAAGATAGTAGATTAATATAGGTCACGTAATTACCAGTCTATTGTTAAATAAGATAAACTTTACATGGTTAAACGATAAATCCTGATGTGAATTATGTATTTATAAGTTATGTATTTATATTGTGGTTTTTTTTTTTTTTTTAATTAAATATTTAATTACTTAACTCAGTTTGGAATAATTAATTGTTTTTCATTTTTTGTTTATTTACGCCTTAAATCATAAAAATATTTTATCTATTCTTATATTTATATAAATAAGTTATTAAATTCTTAGATATTACGGATTAACAGGTTTGACAAATTCTGTGATTTAGATGTCTAACGTATTTCTGTGTACACCATATGTTTATCATGACACATTTTATAGGTTTTTAGGGAGGAATATTTATCAGTTTTTAAAAATAAATAGTCATATTAGATTTTCAGGGTTAGGTGAAATTAGAATGACAGAAATAGAGTCAATATATTATTGTGAACATGATATCCAAGTTCTTAATAATAAACGGAAATTAAATAATAACGAGAAAATTCAAAACTTTTAATTTTAACTATTAATTAAAAACTATATACTAATAGCATTGATTATAGAATAGACTTAATATATATACCATCTCCACTTTTTTATGAGTATCGGAAAAATTGTATAATATTAGTTAATACTTTATTTTAAGCTAATTTAATATATGAGTTGACGTAGAACATGTGATCACTAATATGTGTTCGAGATCAGACTATAAGAAACAATTATTATAAACAGTAGTGACATGATTTCATTAGGCATCAGAGATGGTTAAGGATTCTAATTACTATATTTGATCAATATGCATTTTATCATAGTGAATCTTAGAGTTAGTAGTAGTATGTGTTGATTCAACACACTGACTGTATATGATCATTACTTGTTGACTCCTTGACATCTGTCATCACTGTGTAAACTCATAGCTTCCTTTGCTTTCCTTTGCTTTTTAATGTACAAAGAAGTATGAATATTTTGTTTCGCATAAGGTATTTATCTTTGCATCACTCAGGCGATACACAATATTTTTCCTTCTTGGTGTTTATATTATCTGATGTTTACAATATCCAAGAACTACTAAAAGAAGAACTTACGTTTCATAATTTTAAGATAAATAAAAATACTTACCTGTAGTAGGTTATTTTAATTAAAATCTGACTCAAAAGATACACTGCACTTATATTCATCACAATAGCAAACAATATTTTATTTCACACAAGTCTATGAATATCTCCTTAGAGGCCAATACATATGATTATTTTATAAACGCTACCCGGCATTGCGATTAAAATTTTCCGTTGATTATCTTCATTTAATAATTGCCAATTCTTTTATCTAATCTTGTTAGGACCATAACGTATCCACAATTTCATTAATCAAGTTGACCGTGCCAGATTCAAAATAAATTATTTATTTCATCCTTATTGTCATAGATCTAACTTATCCAAAAAATATTTTTTTAACATAAATAGGTAAATAAATAAAAAAATCAAAATATCAAAATATTTCATATTAACCAAAACATTATTTTTTGTATTTATATGTTTTAAATTTATGTAATATTTTTTTATTTAATTTTAATCTTATCTGTTTATGTGTTACAACATTTTAAAACACTCTTTTAATATTTTTAATTTATATAAATAAGGTACTTAATCCTTAGATTTTGAGGAAAAATGAGTTTGGTAACGTATGTTTTTTAGATGTATATAGTATTTCTATGTTGGTACATTAAATCATCATCATGACACAATTCAGTGTACATTAGTATTGCTAGGTTTATCTAATAGTTTAAATGATTAACAGTACTCTTACGTTTACCAGCAATACTGATATACATTACCAGTGTTTGGTGAAATTAAGATGACAGAAAAGGATTTGATAAATTATTGTGAACATGATATTTTAGTAGTTGATAATAAACGGAGCAGTACTTTAATAATATAAAGAGGAAAGTCAAAAGGTTTAATTTTAATTTGGAAACGTCATACTTATAGTAAATCTGAATAATCATATATTAGATTAGTATGTCTTTTGATATTATGAACTATGTAGGTTGTACAATTTTACAATTATCAATAATCTTGAAGATAATTCCAATGTCAAATGCAATTCAAGTTTTGATGTAACGATAAATATGAAGGTGTATCCACGAGTCTACATTCAAGTATGTATATGAACGTATTGGTCAAACATAGATATAGTTTTTAGTTATTTTTAGGATTGAATTATATTTGTAAGATATTGGTTATTCTTAATATAAATAGAATTCAGAACAAATTAGTCTGATATTTTATGATATTTAGGGAAATGTAAGAAAATGTTTTTTAAAATACTACTTTGTAATAACTAAAAATAATTATGTTTCAGATCATATCAAACATTAAAGCTCGTGGAAAAATGAACAATGTACATACTAAAATTACGATTGAAAACATTGTTTGAATAAATATTGATAATGACGTAATGGTAAACTATTGTTAATAGAACCTACTTTCAGGTAAGATTTTATCTTCCTTTCATCAATTATAAATTATTAATCATTAAAATCTATATTGTAGATACAGTAACTACCTTTTAGTGTACATCAGATATACTTTTAGCATATATCGTACATTAATATTGAATTGTATCAGATATACTAAAAGTATTTCTGATATACAAAACTCTACAATGCATTGTGTTTGGTATAATTAGGTAGGTAGTCATTCAAATTTGTAATATATTAATTTATTATATGTTTGTGTAATTATGTTGTGAATAAAGACTTAAATTAGAGACTTGTTTCTATAAAAATATTGTATAGAAAAAATTATTTATAAAACTATTTTTTTTTCATTTAATATAAAATTAAATATTGTTTTATTATTATACAACTCCTTACAAAACAATTACATCAATTACTTAATATTACATATAATTTTAATTAGGAAAATCGAAATATAACAAATTTTGTGTATAATAAAATTATATTGTTTGATGTACATATTTATATTTAACTCATGTATGTCATTCAGTATAGCATTATTAAGTATAATGAGAACTTCTTTCTGAGAATTCGTATTCCTTTTAATGTATATCAGTGATAATTTAAGCTTATAGCGTACATTAACATTAAATTCTGTTAGATATACTAAAAGTATTTCTGAAATACAAGACCTATAATTCAATGAATATGTTTGGTATAAATCACACTTATAAAATAAAAAATACTATAAATCACACTAATTATTTATTTTATAATGTTTGTTCATTTTTTTATGAATATCCTTATGGGGCTAATTTTATTGTATTTTTATTGTTCAATAAAAAGGTACATTTTGTAAATCTACGTTTTATTATTTTTGAACTACGCGAACTCTATTAATGGTTATGGCGACCCACCTGGGGGTCACGACACATTAGTTGAAAAACGCTGCCTTATGCTAATGTTTGAGAAAACCTTATTTCCTATTTAAATTGTGTAGTGTGTATAGATGACGATAATAGCGTTTTTATGATGCTTTATTTAAATGAAAAACATTTCAATACTGATATACTATTTTCTACACATAAGTTAAGAATCAATTCATTAATAATATATATATATATATATTTATAAACGTGTATATAATATTATTTAAAATTAAATTTAAAAATAGTTTTACTATAAAAATATACTGTTAAATTTTAATTTGGTACCTATATACAACAGTGACGTCAATTCAGGTAATCAAAACAACGTACATTTATATATTTAAATAAAATAATAACATTTATGTCAAAAACAATTTTCATTTAAAACTCACAATTAAAGGTTAAAATATATTTAAAATTGTTAAAAACATAAAATATAAATAAATACATTTGGATTTTTTTTGTGTATACTCAAAAGTATTTTTACGACTACACCACTGATCATGCCACATTTCTGTATACTCGTACGTCAGTAGTTATTCAGGTATTACAATATGATCCTCAAAAAGCTATTATTCAATATCTGTGTTTTTTCATATTTATTATATTATATTGTATTAGAAAATTTTGAAATTCGAAATTTATACCATAACTAAAGAAGGGATAATTTCAAAAATACTAATAAACGAGTATTCTTTTTTACTTTAATTAAATTAGTATTAATTTTTATTTTAATAGTATAGATAATAATCAGCAGCAGAATGGACAGCTAGGACACCGGGAGACTTCCCGGTAGGTCGATTGTTATTTTGGGTATTCGTAATTAAGACGAACTACGTAAATATAATAAGAGTTAACTGTGGTTATAACATTCAATAGAGCAACAGTTATTTTTGACTTTGGTTGGCTACAGCAATAAACATTTTATAATTGTAAATTATACATTCATAATATAGATTCAGCGGTAGTATTGTTGGAAAGTAAATAATAACTCATATAATTGTCAGTTGCGGTAATTAAAAATTCCAATCATTACAATAGCGTTGTGTTTCTTACATCCACTACTTAGCTTAGGGTATGTTGGTCAAATAATGACAGTTGCGACTTACGATCGAAGTTGTATACTGCTATTTAAAGTTCATACTACATTACGAAATTGTTTTATAAATTAAAAAAACTGTCTATATTCTTCTTATTATTAACGTATTAACGCGTTGTGTTTTATACGCATTTTAAACATCTTTTTCTTCTTCGCCTTATATCCGAAATAAATGGGGTCATCACCTTAATCCTACACCTCCAAAATATTCAACAACCAACATCTTGTCCATTTACACCAGTTACCATCATATCACTCTTAATTTCATCAATTCATTTCTTCGTTGATCCTCCTCTTCCTTTCTTATGAAACATATTAATTTCAACGGAAATTTTATTAAATTGGAAAATTAATGGTTTATTATAATTGAAATTAGAATGCAATGCTATTGCATTCAAAAATACGATTCTTAGCGAAACTCAGTCAAATATATAATATTATATTATACTTATAATCCATTCTAAACATTAAAATAAAACACTATAATAAACTATTTTATAACCCTTAATAATATTACAAATTATGTAATAATTGTAATAGTATGTTAAATAATATGAAATGTAATGTAATAATTTGTGCATTCTTGTGGAACTGATTATTTTTAATTGTTATAGTTAATAACATTTTTCAATTATTTTAATAGTTGCATAAGACAAATTAGGATGGCTAAAGGCACTTAGCCCCGCAAATTTACTCAAAACTCCCCAAAATTACTCATAACTCGTTATAATAACAATACAATTCTCAATTATTTTTAAAAGATATTTTAATTTAGGACTAAAGCCCACCATAAATTTTAGCCCTAATTGAGCCACTGGTATGATGATAATTATAATTAATAATTTTTAATAAACTATAGGTAGGTATAATTATTATTATGTAAAATATTACATACAATAAATATACTATTGAAATATGTTTATCTGTTAAAAAAAACAATAAGTTTTGTTTTTATAAGTATAGTGAAAGTGATGTTTTTTTTTTCATTTAATATGTAATGACTTAACTTAGTTTATATTTTTTTTCGATATTTTTTTGATAATTATATAGTTTCTAATTATTTTGTATTACACATGACGTGGATTCGAAGAATCATGAAACAACATATATTTTGTGTATAATAAAGATATATTGATTGAATTACACATAAATGTTCAACTAATGTAAAACATTCAATAAAAATTGATGAAACATAAACTGATCTTCGAGGTATCATCTTCCTTACAGTGTACATCACGGATACTTAAGGATTACGTAATTCTTAGTTATTCTTAAATATTTTATAATTATTATTATGGAAAATTTAGAAAATTATGTTATTGTTTTATAAAAATAAAATGATTTGTGAATGTATATTTATTATGAACCTTTAAGTCATATATGTATAGTTTTCGGTTCTTTTTAGGATTGTTTTAAATTTGTAAAGTATTGGTTATTTTTAATGTATATAGAATTGAAGCGCAATTATGCAGG
>CM023359.1:24428713-24570429 GCA_013282895.1 Eriosoma lanigerum
TTTTTCTTGTGGAAATGATTTTATACATATACGATTGTATTTAATTTTTATAATGTATAATTTTTTTTAGTATGAATGATGATAATTATAATTTATAATTTGTAATAACAACTTAATTCTTTTTGGAATTTATTATACTGGACTGCAGTTTTCTGAGAATCCGAAAGTACTAGAATACCCAGCTTTATTTTTACGTGCAACAAATGATGTATGCAATTCCCTCTTATTTTATATACGTTGGAATCCGAAAAAATCATCACGCGAGAATTTTTGTTACATGATTGAATAGGTTAGGTCTCACAGACCCATTTCGTTTTTCGGACTGCTTAAATGCTATTGATAATGAAAACTAAGACCAACTGTGATAACAAATTTTTGATAGGCATTTAGACTACAGTTATTGAAGATACCAACATTTACAGTGTATCCAATATCACTTTTTTATAATTTTTAAAATGATCGGGTCTGATGGACCCGACCTACCTAACGAAGGATTAATAGAAACGCTGCTCATATTTACTTCACGAGTCAAAAATAAATTAGTAAAATCGTCATGTCGAAGGTCCCATATAGCGGATCAATTTTCTATTTCACTGATAAAATCTTCATTATTATTAATATTTGCGAAATCGGACGCCATTATTTACAACACGGCACAAAACATCAGGTAATAAATAAACGCGCTTCGTGCACGCCACTAAAATAGTCGCGCTGCTGTAGTCACGTGCGAGTGGTACAATTTAAAAATATTTATTGTCGCTAAAAGCGCCACTTTTTGACGCTGAGTTCTGCGGCAAATGCAACTGCGGCGCTGTTAAATCTATGGTTGTGTGTGAAACCGTCTTATATTTCTCCGGTCTTTTTCTGTCGTACACCTAGTGGCCCTGCAAAAAGTGGACCCTGCGAGGGCCCTAAAATTAAAATGCAGGGATCCCACGACGCGTCTTTAAACTCGGCATTAGTTTGCCGAACTATTCTCATCGACATCGGTACTGTGTTTTTAAATGTTTTTAATTGACAATTTCGTTTGCAAATTCATTAAAAATGGATAATGAAGAAATTGTAAGTGCATCGGCGTACTCTATATATTATTGTGTGCAGTGAATGTCTGAAATATTACGTGGGTGATATTGCAGATGAACCAAATTCGCCAAAAACAAGACGATACTGGATGGATACTTTTTATACAAGTCGAAAAAAGTAGGTATACATACCTACGTCAGTGGTAACGCGTTGGATCGGTTTGACGAGCCGAGTGATTAGCGCGACTCGTCTCCTTCAACTCGGGTACCAAAAATCGACAATCGACGGATAGACACGAGTCGTAGGATCCCGGCTGCATATTAACAAAACACACATTGATTCGGCTTTCATAGTCAAACCTCGTCTTATGGTCCATTTTGAATTGCCGCCAAAAATATACTAATAAAACTTGCCTGTACATAAAACGTTGACAATTTTTTTTGGTGTTTCTAACAATCCAAGAAGTATTTGTGATTTCCGAAAATTCATTTACCCACTTATCACAAAGATCATAACTACTAATAATAGATCGAATAATATAATTTTCTTCAATTACATTACTAATTTTTATATTGGTAAAAGAAGAAAGCAATTAATCAAACATTCTTTATATATGTATTTATTTTTTAAATTACTGTTTGATATTATAATAATTATACAATTAATTATGTTGTAAATTATGAAAACTAGATACTCGTGTATAATAAAACAAAAATAATAATATGTAATTTTATAATTTATCCTGTTATCACGGCAAATGACGAGTAAAATATATTTTTGGTAACAATTCAAAATGGACCAATCATAAGACGTGGTTTGACTATGAAAGCCGAATCAATGTGTGTTTTGTTAATATGCAACCGGTGCATCTGCACAGGGTCCCGCAGAAGTAAAGTTTTCTTCAGAAAAGCAATTCTTTACTGAAATTACATTTATATTTTTAGCATCATCAGACTATTAAATAAATAAAATCTTTAATTTTATTGGTGAATATTAAAATATTATTGTATATCTGTTTACACTGAATAGTATGTAACTATTAAATATGTAAATACGAATCGCTCTGTAAACACAATCGCCATAGTCTATAAATAATAAAAAACAATTATGTTGGGGAAAAATAATCCCACGATAACGAATTACATATTTACATGCGCGACGACGGAATTTCGGTCTCTCCTGTCGCGGAGTATATTATATCATTTAATATAATTAATACTTCTGTGGTATCTGAAATTGTTTTAATGCGCAATGATCGAATAACATTCAACGATTAAAATTAATTACATCGAATATCTCAGTATCTCGTTTTTATTAAAGTTGATTTTACGCTTTTTCATGATGTTTAATTGCATATTAAAAATGTTTTTAATTCGACCAAAATTTATAAAAGTAAGAAAAGTTTTGTAGAATTTATTAAAATAATTATTATATTATCGGATAAGTGTTCATTATTTTTCAAAACGACATTGTTTTATTTTATTCTACTTATTGTAAGTATCATAATTGAAATAACATTCAGTCTTCCATTTAAAAAGGTAATATAAAAATAGCCTCTATGGACTAATCGTGTGTTTTAGTGTGTGGATGCGCGAGAATAGACGAGTTCTGGGTGGCCGCTGTATGCGTTCTCTCGTGGTACGGAATTTAGTAATGACTAAAAATAATTTTCTTTTTAAATAATATCAAACGTCGTTGAAGCTCGTGGGAAAATGAACAATGCTCTCACTAAAATCACGATTGAAAACATTGTTTGATTTAGATTTATAGAGACGTTATTGTGTGCAATAGAATCTACTTTCAGGTAAGACACTATCATTCTTACCACGACTATAAATTATAAAATCGTTTTATTACTGCATTACACTTTATATCAACAATTTCGTGCACTACCTTATATTACATGTGATGTCGATTCGGTAAATCGAAATATAACATACATTTTGTGTAAAATAAACATGTTGAACATAAATGGATCATTGAGATACACTAACTACTTTTCAGTGTTTTTAATAAAAAATTATTTATTTTATAATAAGTTATAGGTATATTAAATAGTATTCTGAAGTACAATATTAGATATTATAATAATAGTAACCTTAATATTGATGTAGTTGATATGATGCCCAAGTTTTTTTATATAAAATATGTCGATTAATATATTCTATTTTTAGGTACTACCCTGAGTTATTTATTTTTTCATGAACCTTTTTAGAACATATTATTAAATTATGTAACACAATTACCTCTGTAGTTAGAAACATTGAATGTATTAATGAAAATATGTGAAGTATGGATATTATGTAACGCTTAAGGTAATTATATTTGCATCACTCAAGCGTTACACAATATCTTTGCTTCTCGGTATTTATATCATCCGATGTTCACAACATCTACTTCATCATATTCAAGAGTCACTAAAAGAAGAATGTATGTTTCATCATCTCAAGATGAATACAAATACCCGTTTTTGTAATATGAGTTAGTTTATCAAAAATTAGTAGTTTTTGGTAAAATCAAATTTGTAATTTTTTTAAACTCGCGATAGTGTATATAGTTGAATTTTTGTACTTTATAAATATATTTATATATACTACATTTAATACCTATTATCATTATTGATCATCTTCTTTCTCTGATCGTCTATCAATTGTAATCTGATCAATGTCTTTTAGATGAAGGCTACTTTACAGTCTTTGAAGATTCACCAAGTAAATTATACATTACTTCACTGACATTTCTTTTATTTGATACTTTGCAGTATCCACTATTAATTAAAGACTTTCCAATTGTATTATTCATTTTTTATCAACAAAAAATACAGAATGTATTAATTATAAAATGTATTGAATTAGTTGTAATTTACTTTTTACAAAAGAAGTTTAAAAGCATAAAATGTATATATATATACAATCGGGTATACAAATATAATAATTGCTTTTTTTTTTAAATATTTTTTGAAATAATATCAAATGTCGATTTAATGATGAATTATTAATTGGTTTAGTTTTTAAGTAACTTATGTATTTTTTTTTTTTATGTTTAAACAAAATTTGTTTATTTAATACTGTTATATAATTTAGCATATCACATCATTATCCATTTGTAATTAAATTTTAATTGAAACAAAATATAAGAGAAATATTTTAAAATTATTAAATTTTGGAGATTTTTCAAATTGTGAGTCTATATTGCCTTCATAACAGGTGTCTGGTGGTACTTATGCACACTCAGTATATTCTATTCACAATCATTAATTAATTAAACAATGTATAATTAATCAATGGCACCACCTATGACCAAGCCCTTCGCTAGATTGAGAGTTGTAGTAGCAGTGGTATAATGGGATGTGCGATGGGGTGGTGCTGTTATGTGGGTTAAGGACGCAGACCTAAAACCTACTAATACATTCTATTCTTATTACATTTTGCATCTGTAATTAGTGTGAAATATATTTTATTGATTTTCAATTGGAGTACATCTATACATGTATACTGTATAGTCTAGAATGTCGCTAATGGTGGACAATAGACAGTTACCCAGGTCCTGCGTGGTTTTCTTCAAAACACTTTTACTTACAGTATTAAAAAATAAGCTTCACATGGTTTTAATCTACTTTAGCCAGTACCTTGTAAACTAATGTCATCACTGTGTATAGTGCCTACACTTTAATTATAATTGGTTAGATTAGGTTAGTAATAAGTTTCGCATAAGTTTTAATTTACTTTGACAAGGACCCTATAAATCTAGTGTCGTCACTATGTACCTACACTACCTACTAGTACATTTTTATTATTACTGCCTAATGGTACACAGTTACAATTAAAATTAAAATTAAAAATAAACAATCATTTATTTTTACCAAATTAAATGTGTTTTGAACATACTACATACTATAACTGTTTAACCGTTTTATTGAATTAATCAGCAAGCCAAATTGGCATAAAAAATACTATAAACAATTATATAATTTTTTAGTTCATTTAGAGAAATCATTGTTTTTTTTTTTTTACTACACATATGGTTTAAATCATATATCTTACAACATAAACCAGAGTCAATGTAACTGTTATATTATACTGTAGTATTAGCGCTGTTAATAGTATATAATATCAAATAGTTAAGGATTAAATTACATATTACATTGAAACACAGTCTGCTTTTTAAGTATTTAAAGTAAAAATATATATTTTAGATGTAGTTAGTTAAAGAGTATAAACACAGAAAAATAATAATTATTTTCAAAACTTATGGTATTTTTTTGTTTTTATGTTGACACGTAGGACAACAATATTGTGAAAATAAATACATTTTTTTTAGCTCGAAACAAAGTGTCGGAATTTATCAGTCATTGAGCTGAACGATTAATTTGTTTAAAAACTATTAAAATATAAAAAAAACATACAAATAATAAAATATCTTAAAGAAAAAGATTTTTTTAAATATTAAAATAATTAAATAAAAAAAAAAAAAAACATTTTTTCAAACATAATAAAAACCATAATTTATAAATAATACTAATAATCTAATAACTATCATAATATGTATTTTACGTATGTTTACATCACACTGTTACATATTTTAAACATTTACACGACTTACACACAAATTTTATGACTAGCATTTAGGATAATAGTCAGCGTAAGATATTATATACAGGTTGAAAATATAATATTTATAAAAAAAATGTTTTACAAAATAATGTCAAAAATATATAAAGAAAAACAAACACAAAATATAAAATATAAAATATAAAATAATAATTGATAATAAATAATATTTTTTTTAAAAATATATATAAAGTATATGGCTTAGGGCGAAGGTGAATGTGGCCAAGCAATTTTTGCATCGATTCGTTTGTACGCAAACAGACAATGACTACCACACGCTGATGTAGAACTTTTAATGTCTTGTGGACAATCGGTCTCAGATAGCAAAAATTCTGAAAAATTGTTTTTAAAAGATATTTTATTTTGTCAAGTAAAACAGGCTCGTAAAAGTATTTTTTATTAAATAATGAATAATTAATAATATGATGATGATATTAGGAAATGTTTTATTGTTATCATTCATCAAATAATATTGTCATTACCTTGACCATCAATTAGTTTGAATAGAGAGTAATCTTGAGGGTTGGTAATTCTCAACTTATGCGCTATGATTTTACATACATCACGCGTAGTCATGTGTGGTCGGACCGGTAGAGTTTTTGTCAACAGTGAACCATTGGTTTCATCAGGTACGACAACTTTAAGCACAGACTTGAGTTCATTCAGTGGATCATAACCTAATATCTGTGGATAGAAACAATCCTGTTATATAGTATAGTTTGTCATAATGATTTAATTTTATTATTTCATTAATATTGGCAGTAAGAATAAATATATTGGTTCATTATTAATCATTTTGCATACCGTTGATGATGTGTTGTCGGAACCTTGTAGTGTCCTCAAGCCAGAACCAGCTTCCATCGAAGACTTATAATTTTTAAGCACATGCACAGCCCCACATAAGGCGGTCAGGTAATAGCCACCCTCACCAGGTATTAGAGATGGGTGCAATAGTGCCCACATGTACTCTGCTTCCAGTTCAGCAGTAAGTACATTACACCGTACCAGAACCCACACTAGAAGTGGTAAAAAATCGTCTGCGCCCAAACTAGCGTCTGCTCGGTCATGTTGAGATTTCACCTACGGAATTCAGTAATATTAAGAACAAAGTAATTTGACTAATAACTTTAATTTTTTTAAGTAAATTAGGATAACAATGATATTAATATTAGTCGCTTATGATATAATTTAAAATGTTTATGTAATTACTGAAATGCTATTTCAGAAATATAAAATGACTATGTACTACAATATTTTATTAAATATGAAACCAACTTACAGTATTAAATATCAAAGCAATAGCCGAAAGAAGGTGTTCCAGTTTTTCAAGTGGCAAGAATGCATCTTGGAGACGTTTGAAACACTCTGATATTTTTTTCAGATCATCCTCATTAGGTGGTATCAAATTGTCCTGTAATTATTATTATTAAAAATAATGAAAAAACTTAAATTTAGGGTATAAATTAAAAATCAGGTTAATTGTGTATTTATAACCGTGCACATACCATATTATAATTTCATGTATTTTAATGATAATATATCAGAAATAGTTTAATAATTACAAATTCTATGTAATTGACTAATAACTATAATGAAGTTATTATTATATATGAATATCAGAGTAAACATATTTGATTAAATGTACACATTATATAAGTTTTAAATGTATTTAAAATATAATAAAATTTAAACTTAAAAGTCGTAAAAAAATTCGGCTAACCTATTTTTAAGATATTTTAAATATACACATGAAAGGATATATATAAAAAAAAATAGCAATTTTTATATCATATTCTTTTAAATGCCTACTTCTAAATGATTACACTGACAAATTTTAAATTATTAAAATATAAATATGTTTTTGCAAGTCAAATTAATGTTAAAAAACATTTTATTTTTTATAAAAAAATTTAAAAGATATTAGCTAAGTTAACTTCATGAATAATAATTAAATGAAAAATAAATTGGTATTTTACAAAAATTTAATTTGATAAGTTTAACATTAATACTTGAAAAATAAATTTTTCAATTGAAATCAACTAAATTTTTAAACTCCTTAGTGCCCAACATTGCAAAAATAGATACGACCTATTATTACAGTAGAGGAAGTGGTTTTTTTTTTTACCGCCCATTTAAAAATATACAATTTTATACCCCTCTCATATAAAAAAAAAAAACGATATTCTTATGACTTTCTTAAGCCATTGATGAATCAACTACAAAAAACTATACCTAGTCCAATTGGTTCAACTACGTGCCTACATGATGAAAACCGTTTACACAATATGTTTAATGTAAAATTATTAGACAATATGTAGCCAGAGCTTCCCCAGAATTATTCACATATGTAAGGTCGTATACAAAGAGGACGAAAGGAGGCTATATATGATAATTTTTATGCATTTTTTTAATATTAAACCATTTAAGAACGACTATAAATTATAATCATAAAGATAAAGTAACAAATTTAAGACAAATATTAATCGTTTTATCACTTATAATTAACATATTTTCGATAATTTAAGTATGTAATAATTTGTTTTATATATATTAATTCGCCCCTTCCTAAAATACGTCCTATCATAAATATAATTTTTATGATTGTGAATCTGTGCTTGTGAAACACAATATGTGAAAGAAAAAATGTATTAATCAGTCGTTAGTTTGACTTATATATAAATATATGGTATTATAATTTGACACATACTCGAACGGTAAAATCTTGAAGACTTTTGGATTTAGCGTAATGTATGTTTTCTACCATCGATGGAATAGAACCATTTTTGGAATACTCTTCAACTAGTAGACTGTAGATGTATCCTCGGAGTTCGCTAAGCACGAGTTTGTTCATAACACCCTCCAGAATGACGTCAAGATTCAGGAATTCGGTAGGTTTTAACTATAAACAAAATTATACTTACTAATATACTATAGGTTATTATAATTATCATTAGGGAACTAAATATCAAAAATCAAATATTTAAATTCATATATTGTATTTATACTACACATAAACCAATTTAATTAATTGTGTTTTTAAAATAAAAAAAGAACATTTTGTTAACAATAATCATCACTGCATTTATCATATATTAGTTCAATAGTTATAGCACGGTCTAGTAGGCCCAGTTATACAAAGGTAGATAATAACTTACTTTTAATCAATAAATTATTATTTAAACTTTCATATCAATTTTTTACTTCTTTTATTTTACCAAAATATACAGTTAATTTAGTAGCATACTGACTTAAGCCTTGGTGGGATATATAAAATTTAACAAAATACCATACCTGACTACGTTCTTTCTCTACCACTTTCTGAAATTCTTTTTCGCCGTGTTTAAGTAGATAGTTTTTCATGCCAGACATAAATTGTCGCACATTTCTCATCACCACTGACGGGTTGGTCTCCTTGGACTCGACCGTGCAACACACAAAATTGTCAATAGATCGGCCAAATACGGTTGTTTTATCAGCAGCTAATTGCATTGCATATTCTCTGGTCGATGAGCCGGTACCAGTCTGGGCCATCAAACGGCTTCGTGCTAATGCTTGGATCCGTGGGGCTGCTATAGAATATTGTAAACACCACAGTTAACACCATATATTGTACAATATAGATAAATAATTAAGATAACATTTAATTATAATAATAATTAAGATAAAGAGATATTTATGAAATGATATGTTGAAACACATACACTATAAAACTTAACAAACATTTGATTCTTTTTATTTTGGACCCCCAAAATAGTGTATAAAAACATAAGTTATATCCAAATAGTTTTATTAGATTATAATAATCAATGTCTCTATTTCACAATTACATAATAAAACAAAAAACTGCTATAACATAAAACATAAAAATTTTGATCTGTACAGCTGTATATATGTATTAATTTAGTTCAATAATTTAAAAACTATAGAAATTTATAAAATAGTTGTATATTAATAATAGACTACTTTTAAATTAATAATGTCCATCTATCTTACCTAAAAGTGGATCTAAACGTTCGGAGAAACTTTTGTTACGATTCACTGGTTTAATATGAGATTGATTTTGATCTTTATTGGCAACTGGCAACAAATGTTCCCACCTTGAACTATCCCATGGTTCTGAGAACTCAGTCTGAAAAATAAAATAAAAGCACATAAATAATACGAATATTATATAAGGTAAAGTCATAACAATATGATAAAGAGGAGAACGGGCAGTTGGCAGTACCGCAACTAAGTTATGCAGGGCTCGTGTGCGAACTATTATTTTGATATAATTTAATATCCATTTATTTGGTGGCCCCATATAGAGTAATTTTGGTCTTTATGTGAGGTGCTACCTATAAAAGTATCACTTCTGGTCTTTACCATATAAAAATAATTACCCTAGCATCTTCATCACTATTCTGCGACAGAAGAGATAAATTGCTGATACCACCTATATTCAGAGAATTGTTGTTCACACTATCAGTGGGTTGGTGTTCAGGTTGTTCAGTATTTCCATTATCATAAGATGTCGAACTAGGTTCTTTGTCAATATATAAGCTTAAATGAGGCAATCTGAAAAAAGTATTGATTATTGTTGAATATGTTATTTATTAACTATTCTATTTATTCAAAATTTTAGTTAATTTACCTTTGCAAAATTATTTCTTGTATTGTAGGGCCTTTTTTCTCAGGAGATTCTTTTAGACAATCATTAGGTAAATGTTCTCTGGTAGTTTTATCATTATTATCTAATGAGTTGACAGTTTCATTTTCATTGCCGATAAATTCCCAACTAGAATCTACCGCCCAAGAACCTTCTTGACCACGTTTTGGTGGACTAATACGAGGTGTATCTACAGGTTTGCCTGTTTTTAACGGTTCTCTTCTGGAGTTTCTCAACAACGGTATGTTATCAACTGATGATGAAAATCCTTGGTTTGTAGAATAATTACCATTAGGCGATAATAATTCTTCTTTAGAATCAATACGAGGCAATTGACTACATCCAACCAGAACTGGCCACTGATGAAGAAAACTTGGTTCCGAATGACGGTTTCGGAAATTATTTGCTGAAGCTTTAGACTTGTGCCGTAGGAAAGCTGCCTGTATATTTTAGTAATATAAAAGAATTAAATGATTTATTAAATAATTATTTATTGTTATAACTAAAGACCAAAATTAATTGCACTAAAAATATGGCAATGCAAAATGATTATAATAATAAATGTGTAAAAATTGTATAACTAAATTGTATAATTGCTCTAAAAATCATTCAAACTGCATTATATAAATATTGTAAAAGAATAAAAAAATTTTAATATTATAACTTATTTAAATAAATCATGACAAACATTTACAAAATTACAAAATTGTAAAATAACTTATTATTTTTCTATATTAAATTTAAAAATTATATACATTTTTAAATTTTGTTCATTTAATAATCATCTTTTTCAATATAGCCTATTTTAACAATGCGTCTCCCATGATCGCATTCACCAATAAATTATTATTATCAATTTCTATAATAGACACTCATAATATGGTGTCTTTCCATTTTAAAGTCTACACAATACATAAGTGAAAATTTACAACACTTACTGCATTTATTTTTATATTACAATATTAGCTAAGAAATAATAATTTGTATATTAGAAACATAAAATTAAATAGGAAAACTATAAATTGTCTGATTAATTTAATTTATCTAACGATAAATAAGAAATGCAATATCCATTAAATTAGGTCTTTAGTGATAACTATTAATAAATAATTAAATAGTTTACTTGTTTTATAGCATCGGCAGGTTCGGCATAAAAGGGGCTGCCTTGTTTAGCTTCAGGAATATTTTCTTCAGAAACTGGTGATTTTGTTTCTGGTGACCCAGGTGATAATAAACTGGTCATACTGTCAGTAAATGATGGGAGATCGTTGGTTTGGTTTTGTGGTAAAATAAGTCCTAATGTATTTTTAGAAATGGTTTGAATGCTGGTGGTTTGATCTAAGATATCAGGTGGCATCTCTGGAGGTATTTCTAAAGCATTTTTCTTATAAGTACCACTGTTGCTTTGAGAAGATGAAGGAGTTTTAAATGTAGATAATGATGAGTCAGGACCCCAAACATCTTCATAATCACTAGCTTTATCCGCAAAATTACTTCTATGATAAATATTAGGTGTTTCTAAAATATCACTTTCTCTATAATGTCTAGACTGTTTTATTCTATTTCTTTTAGTACGACGACCTGAACGTATTACACCACCAGTATCTGAAATTGGGGACATTATTTCAGATCCTGGTGGACTTTTAATAGCTGGCATGATTTCACTGTCATCTGTTGATTTTGATATTTGTCCACATGATACTTGTATTAGTGGCGAAGGAGGAGTTTCTTTGTGAAGACTAAAAGTAACAGTAGTTGTTACAGTATAGTTTTGTTGACTCGCAATTGGTTTAGCCCAACGAGGAGGTGGTGGTGGAGGCGTTTTAACTGTATGAGATGAGTTCATTATATCTGAAGCTACTGGACTATTAGAAGATTTAAGGTTTAATGTATTGGGAGGGGTAGGTCTAGTTCGACCACTCACAAGACTCATTGGAGGTGATAAATTATCAGAAGAGGACAGCGTACCTAAAAAGTAAATATGCATTATACCATTAAATAAAGATCAATTAAAAATATGTCAAAAATGATTTACCGTCTTTCGACGAACTTTTAAATGTTGTAAGAAATCCATTAGCTTGTAGTGAGCTTTCCACTGGACTAGTTGATAATTCTTCTATAGACAGATGATTGTCAGTAAAAACAGATTCTTGATTATTGTTGCCTGCAAAATGTGTTTAATATGAATAAGTAAGTAAATTAACTCTTTATTTTAATATTTTATATACATTTAATTAAAAATTGTCTCACAATGTTTGTGTGGCCAATCAATAACTTTTTTCTAAATAATATATTTTCAGAATAATTATTTGTTTAAATCAAATTTAAAAATATTAATTTCAAAAAAAAAATTATTGCTGACAAAAAAAAAAAAAAAAGGTATATTTCATATTATCATCTTACCACTACTAAAACTACTTAGACTGCTCGATTGACTATTGGCAGCACTACTAGGAATAGAAGTGTTTAATGTTCTCTTTGTGGGTTCGTCGTTTGGTGATACATCCAACATAGGAGAATTTCTTGAACTGGCCATTGGATACCTCCAAAATTCTATTTAATAATAGTGTATTTTAATTAAATATAAATATGGTTATTATATGTATAAACAGAAGTTAATTCAAACAAAACCAACCTTGACCAAGTAATGCTAAGGAAGAAAGTTGTTGTCGGTTTTTGGCGTCTTGTATAGCTTTTGGTAACATAAGCTGTACAGGTAATTCATCGCTGAAAAATTTAAACAATAATAATGTACTGAAATACTAAATAATAATTTTTATACTAGATAAGCAAACACCAAAGATTTATCAAAATCTTACCAGCACTGCGCATAATGTGCGATAAGCATGGGTATACTGTCAAATTTATTGTCTGAACTTTCCAAAGCTAATCGATTGTCGGTAGTAGCTTGTATGAGATAATGCTCTATATATGGACCTTTGCCGCTGGGCAAACGAACCGATATGGCCATAGTACCTGTCTGACTGGATTGTCGTACGACAAAGTTCTGAAAAATAAATATTATTAAGGATTAAAAATTAAAAAATTTTAGAAAAAATACAATTACATCAGTATGTATAAAAAAATATTTTTAAAATAAAATATCAATAATATTAATATAAATAATATTAATTCATAACAAATTTCATGAACAATGTGTTACATATACACCTTACATCTTTACCTAATAAAACATTTTATGACTTTGAAATGACATAAATTATTAAATATAATATAGAACTTTTTACAACAAACTAAAAACTTATACTTTAAATTATCACTTTTACTTTACAAGAAAAATGAATCATTTTTGAGGCTTGACCATGTTAAAAATTAAAATACCTACGTTATTTATATACAATTTATTTTTCCAAAAATTGTTCCATTTTTACATTGGTATATATAAATATTTAATATTATTTATTATAATGCACCTATTAGGTAGGTTTTAGGTATTTACCAAACATTATTTTGTTATTTTTGTTGTAAAACAACAAATACTAGTAATTAGATAATTATTTTCGCCTTTCTGTGAGATCCTACAAGATAAAATATTCAACCAAAGGGCTCAATTTCAACAATTTCGTGGACAGCCGATTTAAAAGATAAACCCAGAGAAATGTGAAAGTGTAGAATTAACAAATCAAATAAATTTATATCCGTTAAGGAAAATTGACCCCATTGTCCTGTGTATTAGACGCCCATAAATTTAACGATATCGAACGTTTTCATGCACTGAGATCGGTCCTGACAGCAGTGATGTTTTCACGTGTACGAATGGTTTTTTTATCTGTAATCTTTTTTATAAAAAAAAAATTCCTTAAACTGCGGTAAAACTAATAATAGTTAGTAAATATTCTTATCTTAAAACATAAACGAGAAAATCTGTTTTTAAAATCAGTTGTTTTAGTGCCCTCCTTCCCACCAATATGAATTAGGTTATTGGTTGATACAATAACTTTTGATTCACTCACCCCGTCGTCTTTGCCTTGCAACAAGTGAAAAGCTCCGGCTCGTTGAATTCCTGGTAAAAACCATATTGGATGACTACGTATGAGTCGTTCCAGTAATCCAATATCGCAACTGGCCGCGTCCCCCGAACCAGATCTTACAGATCCACTGCTTGTCTCATATTCGTCTTCGTCCTGTAAATATAGGATTTTCGTTAATATTAAAATACAATTGTTAAAAAATCTAAATTATTCATGTGTAGAAGCAATATTAGACATAAACGAGTTAAAATGTTAATTCTTAATTTTTTTATATTAACTTGAAAAATAACGAGTTATTTTTAATTTCATTTCATTAAATTTATATAGTAAATATAAAATCAATATTTAAATTTGACGCAAGTTACCTGACCTAGTTATAAATTTAATTAATTATTTACTTTTCAATTAACTTAATTTCATATAGTTTAAAAATATTATTAACTTGCCAACCATTCTGCATTATGTAAGGTTCAGATTTTAATTCTAAAACCATATTTAAATTATTTAAGTTATTTACGAGTACTAAAATGTTCGTAAAAGATTTTATTTACATTCGCTAAAAAGTTATATACAAACGCGATTTTATTCTTAATAATATCAAATTAATAATTGGAAAAAAATTAATTATATAACTATAATAATAACACTACAATAATTATATGTATATCATCGTCAATTGTGGGAAAAATGAGAGAGAATAAACTGAGTTAGTTTGGGCATGTGATGATAAAAAGAGACAATTCAGAGATAGTGACAATTTTTCTGGAAATTAATGTAGAAGGTGGAAAGGAAGCCAACCCCATCTATAAATAGAAGAGTACAGCGAAACAAAAATATAATTATATGTAAATATACGCGTTAAAAAGATTTTATTTTGTAACTATTATTCGTTGTCAAACAATTTTATTACTTATAGATAATTTTTCAAAAACATTCTCAACAATAAAATGTAAAATAGATATTCAAACTTGTTTCGTATATTTCTACAGAGTACAGGTTCATTGATATTACATTGAAAATAGACGGAGGCAAAAAAATACTATTGTTTTAACGATAAGAAAATAAGAGAACAGAAACGGTCGAATTAATATGGACCGAGGTGCTCATAATACGTGTAAGGATTTCATTAAGAAAAATTGTTTGTAAAAAAAAGAGGGAAAAATTAATGTTACGATCTGTACACGTAAGTAATGCAAATAAAGGATAATTACCGGCGGTACTCTTAGGGGCTATTTCATTAATTAATTTCTATTGTTTTTATTTTATTTTGCAGCCCCTCCAGGGTTCATTAATATAAACTACACAGTCCGTCTTCAGCAATTAGTTACAATGCAATTAGATACAAAATAATAATTTTCTTTACAATAATAATATGTTAGTAAATTTAAATCAACACGATAAATTTTTGAAAAAACCTCATTTTTTATGACTTTTTACTTCAAAACGAAACTTAATACACGAAAAGAAGTCGGCGCCAAGTTCAAATAGGCTCTCCTTAGTTCAGTTAAGGTCGCTGCGTTCTAATAATAGAGAATTGCGTCAATATAGTAGAGGACTGAGATTGTGTGTGACATCATCGTCCAATTACTTTTGATTTTATTTTTAATTTTTTTCGTTTACACTATATATAAAATATGTATTATGTATTAAAATATAATATCCGGTTAGTTTGTTTTTTAGCCAAATGAATGTTGTATAACATTTTGCATAATAATATATATATTTTTTATTTGTATAAATATTAAAAATGAACGTAAAAGTGCAAATATATTCTCAAAAAATAAAATTAACAATTAACGAAAAAACTAATAGAACACATCGCATTTATCGTTTGTTTTCAATTTTCATTGTTCATGGGTTTATATTTTGATTGATATATAATATAATAATGTCTCAGAGGTAACTATATACCTATAAGTAATAAAGATTGAACATATTGATATATATATTACGAATATGTATAAAATATGAATTAAAATAACTAATTTTAAAATATATTTAAAATTATAAATATAATTCATTCAAAAGTTTTATACAATAGCAGTAATCTGCATTATCACGAAATTTCATGAACATAGGCATAAAAAAAATTGTATAACATGTATGTTATACATTATAAATTGTATTATTATAATTTGCTAACCAACAGTTTAAGGCGTATAATAATTTTTCTCTGTGGGTACTCTGTTCAATGACGTAATTATCGGGGGGGGGGGATGAGAAGGGTAGATCCCTAGAGTCTGTTTTTGTATATTGGTTACATTAAGTACTTGAGAATATAATATATATTTGCTATGTTATTAAAAAAATTGCTATATCCCCCCCCCCAAGATAAATTCTTAATTACGCCACTGACTGTTTCACTAGAGACTAGAAAAAGGTCTCATTTGGCGCATATAGAGCGGGATAGGTAGTTATACAGGTTGGGCAATTACAATAACGTATAGGGATGCGCAAAGCTTATCGGTTTTTGTCACGATAAGAACCATTCACTCGTGGAATAGACTAATAAACTATGTCTTTATACTATTTCATATATAAATTTCGATTTAAAACACAAATCTAGACAAAAATTAATCAACTACCTACTTTTTTTTTATTAACATTTTTTTATTCAAAATATATTATAATTTATAATCTATGCTCATTATAATAACATATAAGGTACAATAAATAATTTTTGTAATGATACAATATATAATAAACATAGTCATCATAAACATTTATTTTTATAAATACACAACGCATATATACGACTATGCGAGAAAGGAGACAATCGTGTAGCAATTTCTATCGCACCCTTTTAAATAATTTACAAAAATAAAACATATATATATATATAGATACCTCAATAGTCAATATAATATCATAATTTAATCGAAAGATAGAAAGATAGAAAGCAATAGTATCTCTTAGTAAATTTTAATATTTTAAATTCAGACATTTTTGCTGCAAAGAGAGAAACTGCAACGTATTACACTTATTCGTAAACCCTGTAATCTGTATAACCCCGAATATACCGGCGATTATTACCGGGATGAACACGTGTTGGGGCTGTTTCTAAATGTGTATTCAATTAAAAATCGAAATCGTTTTGGTGACGCGAGCACCTATATACGCCTACATCATATAAGAAGTTATCCCGACTTTAATTACGCTTGGCAAACGGCTCGCGGCAGGGTCGGTTTTCCAGACACGATTGCATTTGGCGTCGAGTCAAGTTGATTAAAGAAGTCCTAATACGACTACACATATACCTTCATCGCAGGTGTATACGGCTCTCAAGTGTACTGAATAACTTCAGCATACTTCACTGGTCGGCGGTCATAAACGCGAGTAACTTTCTCGGGTCCTAGCAAGGTACAAGGGTTTTCAATTAGCGTATACGAAACTTTTGCCAACTCTCTTATTACGATATAATATTATATATATATATATATATATATAATGCGTTTTTATTTTGTCGCATTCGTGAAAACCGTATAATATATATATATATATATATATGGAAGAAAAAGATATAGGTACATCTTATGATTGTTACTGCAACAAAATATTGAGCAATTTGTGTGCTGTTCCATTCAATAGATCGCAATTACGCGTGGAGAAGGGTGCAGGGACGTTGAAAAAACGCCATATTCTGTGTACGTACTATGTAAAAAAACAGTCGACAGAATATACGACGAACTATAGTTTTGAACAAACTTTTTAACAAATTGCATTGTAATGCAAAATAAAAAAATAAACCATATTTATAAATAAATACGATAAATATTACAATGTTTTCCAGACCATATAATAATCGCACCATCATTTAAAAGGGTGTGGTATAATACTATATACACCACGGTATAAATATCCACTCGATAGACTATACTCGACGATAAGAATATTAAACTTAACATTGTCATCGAAAACGATTTCATAGACAAATATTATACTTCGTATTATAGACGCTCAATTTTGTCATTTTTTTTTTTTTTTTTTCAATATGACTTTGTACACAATATAATACGATGAACAATAATTAAAGTGTATTGGGTGTGTACATCTACAATTTTACGACACAGTGTGACGGCCGTCTATCCTCGTACGTATTATTAACAATTATTATTATTATCATTATAAACTACGCTCGACCGGGTTCGTTAATATAATATTATAAATATTATAATAACAACAGCTTGTATAATACGAATATAGAAACACGCGAACTCGATTAACGACGAACGAAACGATACGCGTAAATAATTGACTTCCGTACTCGGCGCGAAATCGTTATTTTATATTATGTTAAATTTTCGACTGGAAGACGTTTTGGAAACAAACATTAACCGTGTAATTCAGCAACCATGGTAGATAATATATGTTTGAGCAAAAGTGCAAAATTGTTTTGTTTTAAGTGACTTCGAATATCTATTGATTTATTTAAATACAGACTAAGAATTTTTATAAACAATTAACCGTCGTTCCAGTCGAATATGATTACCAAATTCATCGTACTATCCAAATGAATCGTCGTCGTCTTGTTTAACATAAAAAGTTCAGTATGCCGCATTGTATTGTATTACATTATATTATAAAACGAAATAAGCAATACGCAATGTAAAATCAAATATACGTTTCAGAGAATATAAGAACCCTAAGTAGGTATATATAAGACACTAAGAAGTAAGAGTATATTATGGTTATTTAGGTGACAGACAATACGGGTCTGAGAGGAGAATAAATTTATAATATTATGTTCTTCGCTCATCAAAAATTCATAACGCGATAAAATTCAACTGCGTTTTAGACGGAGTGTTCCAATTATCTTTGCAGTACCGTGGGGAAAAATTGATTTTGCGATACACGTAATAATACACACGAATTGGCACTGCGCCGGGTTCGATTATTTGTTTCATTAACTACTATATGGCAATGAAGACCAAAATTTAACAATTTTTTTTTCCCATAATCGGACACACGCGTTATCCGCGAAAATGAATATATTAACAGCACTCAAGAGTTCACAACAGATAGGAAACAAATTGATTTTAAAATTAAAATACATCCAGCTTTAGTATACGTATAAAATATAGACTAGAATAACACTAGACAACGCTTCTAATAAATATTAAATATTTTGTTTTTAATAAGTCAAGTGAGTAATAAATAAAGTAATAAATTACTATTAATGTTGATGTTGATGATAAAATAAAAACTTATAAGTTATGTATGAATATTATGGTGATATCGAAAACAGGACCGGTATTTAATATTGATAAATTGTTTAACATACATTTATATATATATATATGGTATTTATTTAGCATTATATTAGTACAATTTGTACTTTCCTAATTACCATTTCCCAGAAGCATTTTTTTCTAACGTTAAAAAACTAAAAAGTATAGTGTTTTGAAGATGATTATAAAAAAATATTATTTTAATGGTACGTTAAATATTTAGTAAAATAATTATTACAGTTTTACGACTTATGCGTTGTTTGCAAGTAATTTTAAAAGTACAATAACATTAATAACGTCAAATAAAAAAGTTTTAAAAAAATATAATAATTATTTTTTTTCGTCCCTACTTCAAAGACGGAATCGTTAATTTATTTTTATTTGTTACAATACGAATTGTTGAATTGTAGAAACATTTTTAACAAGATGTCACAGTTCGAAAGCTGATAAATACGTAATGGTTACATAAAATTTAAGATTAAATGATGAATTTAACATTAAATGAATCACATTGAAAATTCAAGTTTAGTAATTGTAGTATAAGTACCTATAGATATTCAAATGAAACGTTAATTATTACAGTAACATTTTTGCCGATTATACAATACTATTGTTTTAAATCAAGCCTACCGAAATTAAGTCGTTTTTCTGTCGAAATCTACATCACTATAGTCTTTGACCCGAACTGACACAAAATGTCCCTTGGCCAAAAGGTCGCCAATATACGTATATATAATAGTACACACACAATCGGGTTAATTCGGCATTTCCCGTGTTCTTACACATCGCTGCTAGGGGAGTGATTGAAGTGCTTTTATATAATATATTTGCAAACCAACGCTGCAAGCGTAGGGTAGGTTATAAGGGACCCTTTCACAGTGACAATCGCCGATCCGAGACTTTCCCCGGGCTACGATATATATATAATTTTAACGCACATTTTTGTTTTTGTGAAATGTTTGTATAATGTATTTCGAACGTGAATATTCAGACGTCCATTCACTCGGTGTGCCCGACCGTGGATCGAAGTTTTTTTTAATTTAAAATCTTTGTAAAGTATAAGGGAAAAATATCTAAAAAAAACTCTCCGATATAGTCCGATTCGCAGATTGGCTCATTAAACATTGTTATAGGAATGCAAACTGCTGCTACATATCATAATATACATAGTGGATTTAATACTCGTATTCGAGTTGAATGAACGGTGAAATGTTAATTGTTATATGTTACGGAGAGGGAGGGAAAAAAGCCAACTAGATTTTTCAAAGATTCATGGTTGAAGTTAATTATTTACCAAGGTTCAAGATTCTGAGCAGTAAGTGATGGCAAAAAAATGTTATTGCTACAGGTTCTTATTTTTCTTATACATTTTATTATTTTGTCTCTTATATTTCAACACACAACTAAAACATTATTTCTGTAAAGTCTATTGATCGATACATAAGATAATTTTTATTTTTCTGCAGACACCGAAAAGTCTTATATATTATAAAATTAAACGATTTAAATATTATGAATCATAGAACAATATATAATGTGTTTTTAATGTTTTATTTAATATGTTTGAGTTTATACATATACAATATATTTTTGTATATTTAAAAGCACACTGTTAGCTTGTATTGTCAATTTATAAATATATATATAACAATATATAGGTAACTGAAGATACATATAAAATGTATGAATATACATTTTAGAATATTATAATTCAATTTATTGAATCTTTCAAATGTTATCGTTAGAATGTAACTATAAAACATTCTAATATACTAAAACATTGGTCATTGATTATAACAATAAATAATAATTCACACCATACATGTCATAGGCATATACTATATCCAAAAGTAATCAATATTATAAATTACATCAAAAACCTTATTATGATATACTTAATATTATTATTCCTTCATCCAATAATCATATTATAATAGTCATTAATGGCTGTGGTTAGAGATATGAATTTATCATTATTATAAATTGATGATTTTTAAAATATATTTGTTAACATAATGTAGTTATATTCGTGTTATATAGAACTAATAGTCCTAAGAAGGTCAGTGGACGCATATCGTATCGGATTGAGAGTTCAACTGATCGATTTACCACGGCGAAATCGTGTCCGAGTCGAAAACATTAACAAAAATATAATGTCGAATAATGAAAAATTCTCTATTCGGAAAATTAGAACGATGCGTTAAATATTAATTATACACTCTGCGTGCTGATGCGGTAAATGAATAATGTGAAAAATGTTTAATTTTGCGTAGCCCCCTAGAGTTTAAAAAATAATAATAAATTTAAATTATACTCGAAATTATACAATTGCAAAGTAGAGAAACAGTGGGTGAATGCTGTACGTATGATATTAATAATTACTATTACCGAATAACAAAGATTATCTGAGCAATGTAGCTGATGGCCAAAATTACTTTAATTTAACCTACCGTATTATTATATTAGAGAAAATTACAAAAATGTGAACAGGATTCACACAATATTATAACTGAATTGATATTTTTAAAAAAACATTTTTTACAATTAAAAACTATATAACATTAATGTAGAATTGTAGGATAAGATCACAAGACCTGTACGTACGTTATATAATGATATTATTATTATAAGGTTTTAACGTTTTTAACAAGTTTAGAAAAGTAGTGATAATTATTTGAGTGTGCTATATTACATATAGACGTCGTATAATATATATATATATATATCGTCCAAACACAATTCTGGAGGTAAGTACCTAGTAAAATTACTATAATATGAAATCATAATGAAGATATTTTATACATTCCATATTTTATTATACGTATATACCTATAGTTGCCAGACTACGTTTTAATTATAGATAAACAACAATTATTACGCTCTACACGTCAAATAATAATATTATTTACAGTCGACCCAACCCAATTAATAATAATAATAACCGTCCATCTAAATTACAACCAAATTAATATCTAAATTACCACTTTCCCGTACGGGGTAGGTATAATATAATATTAATTACGAAACTTGTAAACGACATTCGGATAATCCGATCAACCGACCTCAGGTAGATCGTGAAAACATTAATTTTCTCAGAGAACAAGATCGAAATGTATTCAAAAAGGGATATTTTAGGTATACACATATAATGTGACAACGCGCTGTAAATTTGTGTTTTTCATTTCTTCTAAAAAAAAAAACTCTTTAAAATCATTATTACAAATAATAATAGAATAAAATAATAATAATAGAGTCAAAATAAAAAAAACAATAAAAACAATAGGTAGGGACCGTAAGTTTTTTTATGCGTTTTCGTCGTATACCGAAAAGAATGTCGTCGTTGAAATATTGTTTGTGTAGCTTAAGATGTTTTTTTTCGGGGGAACTGCCGGGAAGGTCACGCTGCGCAATGCCACACACATTGTAAAGTCGTGTTTTAATACTTTTAATATAGGCAAAATGAAACGCGAATGTGATTAATGTACAACAATATGGGTCGGAAAAATTTCATTGTGTTCGGTGTAAAACACTGAAGTTTTTTATGCTTAATGGTCATTACAGTTAAATTCTATATCGATCATCATATTCTGAAACGATTTTCATTCGCTGTCATCGTGTTTGTCCGGAAAACAAGAATAATAGAAAAAAAAATGTTTCATACTCGTACGAAAACCATAAGTTTTTTTTAATTTTCAAAGTCGTCCCGCATGAAAGAACAGACAGAATAAAAATTTAAAACGCGTCATAGTCGTAGAAATCTGAGTTAAGACAATGATGAGAGGGTAGGAGAAGTTGATGACTTCGTTCAGACAGCCTCTATTGTCGTTATTACTGTAAAACTGAAGACTGAAATGTTAATAATTATTGCTTATGACGGCAAAATAATAGCGCGGAAAATAAATCCCCTATTATTATAGGTATTTACGCGATGTGATGATAATGTTCTTTCTTTTCGACACAAGCCTGCCGCTAAAGATAAGAAATTTTAAGTTTTGAACCGACAGAGTATTTAAGTGCCCGTCCGCAATCGCCCCTCGAGCGATTATCATGTCATACGTCTAACCGACACGCAAAGGACAGAGTGACGTTACGAGATCAATCAATCAAACATTAAAAATCAATTTTACATTTTGTTTTATGTTGAATAATGTTATATTTTAATATTGACCCGTCGGCAAAACGACAAAAACACGGTCGACATAATATTATCTCTGCGACGAAGTAAAATCAAATCTAAACACTAATACAATATAACATATTATACTTTATCACAAGTCAATGAAATATAATTATAAAAATAATAACGCTGACAATTATTTACATTTGAATTTAAGTATAATATATATAAATTAAACAAGATGAAGAGTAAATAATTTCGTCTTCCTACTACTTTAAGTATTTAATGCTGAACTCGATAATTTGCTCTTTTATAATATATGAGGTTAGTAGAAAATACGATTCAATTAAAACACATAATAATATATTATAAATATTTCAAGTTTAATATATCCATGCAATGATTATTAAAATTATTTTTTTTAGCAAAATGTCAATCAAATTAACGCAGTATAGCAAGATATCAAATGTTAAATAATTATTTTTGTAATAATAAATATAAATAATTAATAATAAATCGTTTTGGTTAATACTAAATGCTTAATTAAATAAAATGGGTTCTTTTATTTCAATATAATTAACTTATTTAAACTAAAAAACTATTTAAATGATACTAATTGCCTTTAACACATTTTTAACTTGGTTAAAATTAAATAATTATTTATAGAAATCAAGACACATAATAATAATAATAATAATAATAATAATAATAATAAGACACATAATCAAGACAATAATTTAAAACAATTATTAACGTGCTTCGTTTTTACTACAAATATAATATTATATATTTGATAAATTATTAACGATGATAATATTAATATAATATAATCGCCGAAATATCATCGTAGCAATAAGGTTTCAATAATTTGGTCGCGATACAATAATCGCAGGTAATTGATCGCAAACTATTTAGTCGCAGTAATCTTTTAAATACAAGTTTATTAATATTTTTTTTATTTTGTAAAAAAAAAAATATGTGAATGTAAAAAAATCTAATCAAACGGAAGTCCTCGACGTCGCGCCGTGATGATATAGTGCTGATTATACAGTAATCGGACCACCCGCTGGACGTCGAAGAACTCTGAATACGATTATTAACAGCTGTTTTGCATTGGAGTCTATTATTGGAAAATGTTTTATTCTCGATGTATACGATAGTTTCACGAATTTCGGTCGGTGATATTGTCAAAATAATGAAGGTTAAAGAAGAAGAAAAAGAAGATGAAAAAGAAGAAATTGTAATCATTTCATAAACTATTCACAACTTTTCTCAGTTTTACTCGAAAAATCGATTTCTAATGAATACTGTATAATAATAATAGTAATCGTAATTCCGAATTATTATCTCCAAGACAAGGAATGGAAATAAAATATATGCGTAATATAATATATTATTCTATTATAAAAACCCGGAACGAATCAAATATTCTCTAAAATCGATAAATTACCAAGTTACGGTGAACTACGTCTCATTGGTATTCAGGTGTTGTTCAGTCACTACATAATATAGACGGGGACGCGTTTGAGCTTCGAATATACCTATATATAATGATGTGTGTAAAACAATAGAACCGCAGTAAAACTGGGGAACACGACAATAAAAATGCATTAATTCGATCGTGGGTTTTATATTTTTTTATATTTAATCTGATAAGTCTACTGGATGAACTCCGTGCGAGGTAAGTTTCTTTCGGACACGTGAAAGAAACGTTAAAGATTAATAAAACAAAATAATATACGAGATCTGTTTGAAAAGTTTCGGGACAAGTGAAATAAGAATCTCTATTGGATCTTGAACTGACAATTTACAAATGATGAATTACTTCAAAAATTGTCCAAGACTTCTGACATTGGAACAAAAAGAAAATGATTTGTCAATTCAAAAATTTGACCGTACTTTAAGACTTTTTCAATTTCCTTGACTCAAAATTGCGCTCAAAGGATAAAGATTTCAATATGCAGATAAGATAAAGGAAAATGCGTCAAAATAACTTAAAGCTATAACTTTGGACAGTTCCGAAGTACCTTTTAAAAATAGAAGACTCGTTAGGACTATTGCAATTTGAAAGGAGGAGAGGGTGATTTGGATATTTTGAAGGTGATAAATTTCAATAGTATGTATCTTAAGTTTTATATTTAAAAAAAAAAGCATATAAACGGCCTTCTTGTAGTTTGTTTAACGAGCGCAATAATTAAATCATTCTCTTTTACTTACATTATTGTCTATTGGAAATTATGGTCAAATAAAGTATTTGAATCGCACGCGATATCGTTTTTTGTGGGTCAGAGGGAAGGGAGTTAATAGCCAAAAATAATATAATTTTTATCATATTGAACCAACCATTTTGAAACAATTATATTGTTGTAGAAAGCGCGGCTGATTAGTGCTCACAGTTGTTATTACTAACATTAGTATCCGAAACACGCGTTATACCACCTACCTAAAGTTAATTATAGTATTCTATTTTCTATAAAAATCACCAACTGTATAATGACATGATAAATATTAAATACTTTCGGGTAGGTATATAAAAATGCATGTTTAACTAATATAATAATATTATATTGAATATTCTATATATTTATTGACAATAAAATTATGAATTAAATTAATAAAAATATATACATATATTGTAGAGAATTTATTTTTCATACAGGTTTCGGGAAACTTATTCTTTAATTTAACAGACAACAGCATAATATAATACTTACATATACATCGCATGATGAAATAAACAATAGAAATTCGCTAGTGAAAAAAAAAAAAAAGAAAACACCTTTTTGCCATCATTGTTTCGTCATTATTTTACGTACCCATTACGGGCTAATAAGTTATAGATGATATAACTATATAAAATATACATTTTATTTAAAAATAGTAGGCGGGTATAAATTTATTATATAAATAGTAACTATTAGATATTTTATTAAATTCATCACAATGAACATAAAGTAAACGTCAAGCGAACCAAATGTGTGAGCTGACATCGCTAAACAACCCCTTATACTCGTAATATATATTTAATATTATATTGCCGCGCGTTTATTATTATACTTTACACGGTTAATGATGCGTTCAATTGCTTTTTAGCATTAATCCTGTTGAACGTTTGCGATATCGTCGGCAATAGATTTGGTTATGGGGCTTAATAACAAACAGCCGACGATTTATGACTCAAACGTTTTTCATTAATGGCTTCTGTTATACGGATAAGCAAAAACGGACATAGAATTACTTTACGGTCTTGGAATTGTTTTTGCGCGGGCACCGCGTCACGATTTACAACTATACATAAAATAGCCCTCTTTCATCGGACGCACGCCATCATCTTATTGTGTTTTAATTTATCGTTATTGTTTTAATCCGGTAATGACAATCAAAGTTTTCATTGAATGTATATTATAAAAAAATTAAATACAAATCTATGCATATTATAGTGATCAGTAAATATGGTAAAACAGCTACTACTTTCTCTTTTAGTTTTTAAAAATTTCGTCATCCTTGATTTATTTGGCATAACATACTGTAGGATATACGCGTATAGTGTGGTGTAGTGGAAAACTACTTACTTGTGACAAATTGTTGAACTTGAAATCTCGACCGTCCGGGAAATCATCGTTATCCTGAAACTGTTTCGCTTCTGCTCGAATCAGGTTGCCCACTTGATCTTCGTCCTCGGTCCCGCTGACCACGGGACCCTGAGATCTAGCCAGACCGTCGATGTACGATTCGAGAAACGCATCGCCTCTGTAAATAATGAGTGGAAAATCAATAAAATATTAAGTTGTAATTGTTATTATTATGAGAAATGATTGATTATTACTAATTAAATACATCGTTTATTCCTCATTTGTTACGAAATTATAATATTTGTATTTTAATAATAAGAAAATATTATTATATATACAATATACAATTTAACTATTTATAAAAATACAATTTTATCTTTTACGCCAGTAAACTTCGTTAATTAAATATAAGTCGAGTAATATTAATAGCTTGTATACAACGGAAAACATATTAATAATATATAAACTATATGTTCAAATATGAACATACTATATGATATAATAATCTAATTTTAAGCAAAGTTTTAGTTATTTTCACAAATAAAATTATAAACGGAGTATACTATAATAAAGTTTTGACAAGTTTGGCCAATTTCAGTACAGTCAATAATATACTCCCCTAAAATATAAAAATATCAACCACAGACATAATATATATATATATATATATATATATATATTACTATATAGTCAAAGGGAGAGAGATTTGGGACTGGATATAATTGCTCAAATAACCATTTAGATTTTATCGTTTTACATAGGCCAGGCGTCAACGTTATTATAGACGCCTGACTTTTATGGCCACGTTGTCTCTTATCATTAAAACTTCAGAATAAAAATGTAAAACAAATATTTAAGGAAAAAAAACCCGTTTTCATATATATGAACAAAAATATATTTGTATTCTTGCCTTGAACGTACATACTAAACGAAAATGATTCAATAAATTATTATTTATAAAAATTTATAACTAACGATAATAATAACGGATAAAAAAATAAACAAAAATAATTAGTAACGGTTGCAGTGTGCCATTTTGATAAGCGGAGATTAAACAATCTCCACCGTCCCCTTTGGTTTAGGGGTTTATTACGAGACACCCTTTCAACTAAGGACATACAATTAGTGTGTATAATGTATATACGTAAGAGTGTTCAAGACAACAAACTAGGAAATGGTGACATGAACAAAAAAAAAACTTTGTTTGCTATTCGCACAAGTCATTTTGGATTCTATACATTTATTATGTTTTGAAATAATGGCACTTGAGTGACAACCAACAAGAGGACACCACATGACACCAAACAACTTTTCAATTATCTACGCGGAAAGGAAATCTCTTCGGATTGAAAGAAGAAAGCAATGTTAGTGTTAAGTTTTTTATTATGCGAGTTGAACAATAAGTAAGTACGAAATAAAAGATACAAAAATCTTTTACTTACCTACCACGAAAAAAAATAACTGCATCAGTACAAAAAAATATTTATTTATTTTAATACGTTCTGAATATGGCTTGCACTCTGAAGACTGATAGGTTTTATACGCTATAGATAAACTTCGGACTTATATTTATATGGAACGGATTATAGCCCTCTAAAAAGCTTCTTATCGTCAGACATTGGCGTTTGGTAACTTTTAAAAGGGTAGGATGATAATATTTAAACAACAAAGGACCAAAAGATTAGACTTGAATGACAAAATGATCGGATTACATAGCACAAGATGTTCGCAGAGCGTAATGGATGTATTCAAATATAATTAGAAAATAGATAGATACAAAAAATGAATTTAAAAATACAATTTTCCACTAAAATTATGAATGATAAGAATAATTTATGTCCAATAAAAAAAAATTGTTAATGTACCTATTAAAGTTGGTTTAATATAGTTAGTAAACATTTTTTTTTCCTTTTTTTTTATTGATAAATTTATACTGTTAGGATCTAGAAATATTCCTATTAGATCAATGTACATTATTATCGAAGAAGACTATTCGCGTCTTACCCTTAATGGCATATTCAATGCTTTTACAATATAATATAGTATACGTATATATCTAAAAACGATCTGTGTATGTAGTATTAACATTTCCTATACAAGTAACTATTTCGGATTTGACGAATTATTGACATTATAAATATAAAGGTTGATGTGAACGTAAATATGCATACAATATGAGCTATACGACGAGGAAAAGCATCGCGTAATTGACAGTAATGTTATTTTCACGGGAACTCCGGCGTCGGTATATTAACATTATCATCATTCCAACAGCACCCACCCAATGTATTAAACTTGGTTCAGAGAGATATCAATTAATTTCATCCCGGAAGGCAAATAATTCGTTTTGTAACCCTTTCATAAAATATCCATTACATAGAGAAATAAACATTGATAGAAATTTACAGCAAGGGTTTTAAAAATCGATCAATCATTAAATAATATAATTATTTTATATTCAAAAGTGCAATAATTTAATTATGTTGAATAATTGTTAATTGAATTCCTTTATTAAAACTTGTTTAATATAGACAATTATGCACTACATACTTAGACAGTTATAATATTTAAATAAAGATATGTATTTTCATTGACATAGATGAACGAATGAAATATTTTTAATTTTACGTTTGTTCAATGTTCTTATGTTCTTAAAATATTATTTATGCGTCATGTCACTTTTACATGATAAAACGCAGTCATTATTTATTATACAACAGATTTTAATTCGTTTTTATAAAGATATAAATGAATAAATATGTCCAAAAATAAATACAAAGTGTTAATTATATTTTTTTTTCTCGAGAGAATTTATATTTATATTTTTTTAAAAACGTGCTTTAAGTTTTAAACTGTTATTATACTTTTTGAATTTAAGAGAGAAGTAAAGACGAATCCCTGCGGGGCATGTTTCCATGTCAAATCCAATAATCCGGACCGCTGAATTTGTCAAGCGAACCTCTTTAAAAACAAGTATATTATAATATACTCTGTAGAAAAGGGTATATTTATTTTTACAGTGTGTCCTACCAAACGGAAACAAATTTATAAGGTAGTTTGATGCCTAGTGTTATGAAGTCATAAGGTAATAAAGGATTAAATCTGATAAAAAGGACAGCCGGGCGGGCTATTGTCGGTTTCCCTTTCAGTTTTAATACCCGCGAATGTCACAGACAGACTAACCAGTCGCCATGGAAACAGTACGCGAATCCCTACTACCCTAGTGCATGTTAGTTTATGCACGCTGTATGAACAAAAAAAAATTATACTTCTTGCAATCACCCTTTGTACTGAATGAGTCATTTTAGTTACACCACACACGTTTGTAAAACACCCTTTTTCAGATCTTTCAAATTTGAATATGATGATTTGTCTATGCATTCAAAAAGAAAAAAACTGTATGATTACAAATCATGAAATTTCAACTGTTTTAGTTTAAATATATAACTTATACATTGCTTAATATTATTTTATTATTTATTTATTTCGTATATCGTAATAATAAGAAAACATCGTCTTTTTAAAAGTAAATATACGAGAAAGCAATCTAAGTAGAAAACACAATTATGTAAATTTTAGGTTTCCTTTAATAAGACTATGTTAAAGTAAAATGACATTCGGTATACCACAAGTGGTAATTTATTAGGTAATCTAAAAACAAACGACATGTCAATATTATGCGATTATATATTTACTTTATTGTCACACAATTCGCACAATATTATTAAAATAACAATAATTCAATAATAAATAGTCACCGGGGTCCATTTGCGAATGAGATGAATGTGGGGCCCCCTAGCATTAAATACGACTAAAATTTGTACCATAATATAGGCCAAATGACTGTTATTCATCAGCTAATCATTGATCTATAAGTCGATAATTCACGCATACATATTTCGTTTTGTATATTATTAATCACACGTAGGAAACGATATTATCATTGAGGAAATCATTCAATCACAATTTGCAGTGTATTATAAACGTTGAACAAAATTATATTATTGCGGTAATGTGAAGGGTCAACGTCTTTCGGCCATTTTCATCCTCCACAAAATGAAATCACGGTCAGTCGGAGAACTGTAATAAAACGAGTTTTACATTGGACGTAATATTTAATATTACGCAAAACAGGTCGAACCGATGCGTATAATTTTGACTACCTAATATATACAACGAGTAACATAATACATAAAAGTATGGAATAATATTACGCGTGTATCTACACACTATTACACTTACGTGTGTATAAACACACTCTTCCGCGTGATTCTGGATACTTATCTGGAGAATTCGATCATTGACATTTTTTTAAATAAAATTTTAATATTAAATCGCCAAATCATTCAGACACACCCTGATGCATGTCATATATAATATGTACTCCACTACTTCCACTACTTCCACATGAAGTCCTTTACGGCTCATACCGTAGATATTATTATTATTACTAGTATTATTATTATTCTTTTCCACGTCTAACTGGGCCAAACACGAGTGGGTCTGGACATGTATTATGCATGTATCTATATAGGAAACCGAAACGCGGTCTAATCAACCGAAGAGAAAATTCATGAAATATTCACCGTGCTCAGAGGCACCGGGGCAAATAAAAGTAAATACGAAATAACGTATCAAGACCTTTGTGTGCAAGTCCATTAAAACAACTAAAAATTGTCCGATCGAATGACAACAAACTTTCTTCACAAAAAAACTTGAAATGAATGTATAACGTACGAATACACAATACATTGTATCTATAGGTAAACAAAATAATGTATTGTAATTCGAACATACTATATAGATACATACCACATATGTTTATATTAACAAACATATATTAATAAATTTTAAAAAAAAATCGATAAAAAAATGGAAGTTATAATATTATACTTCAAGTTGGTGGAAGAAGAGGATCTTATAATTTTCTTTAACCTTATCTATTGTAAACATATGTCACATTTAAACAAATTGAATACACCATCGTATTGATTTAAAATTAAATTTAACAATCGCGAAAAATAATTAATACTTTGAAATGAATTAACAAGCTTTGTTGTGAAATTTAATTTATGTAGTTAACTAAATAGATTATAAATATCTATATATTGTATGTACATTGTACATTATAAATACTTTCTGTAGTTACTGTATAATAATTATGAAATAATATAAAATATAAATGCAGATACCCGCTCTTAATTAGAAGTATAATATGCGGTTTATTTTATAATTAAATATAGTTTTAATATTAATTATTTCCTCAATAAAAGTAAAATAATCATAATATATAATAACTAATTATAAATTATTAATTATTTTTTATTTGCTGATTAGCACGTTAATTAAACGAAACGTTTAGCATTTCATTGATCGACAAAATGATACTATATTAATTTTATTAAATGTTTACACATAATACACATTGTAGGTATATGTCTTATCTTTTTCAATTTTTTTCCTCATTCTATCAAAATTGTATGTGTCTAGCATATCCAGGATTTTTTTTTGAGGACTGAGCTAAGGATAATATAAACCACAAATCAATATAAATAAACGATAAATATATTAAAATATAAAATATATTTTATACCTAAAAGGCTTAATAATACATAGAAAAATTAAATTTTCAGTTTTAGTATTCTAGCTTTTCCGCTATTTGAAAAAGGATCTGATTATGTAAATCAGTTTTTGTTATAATCTATGACAACATATAATATTACTATAAAATATATCGAAAAAAATTATCAATTTTTTCATAAATAAGTTTAGGTGGTAGTTATTATCTTAATTATTGAGATAATAATAATAATTTAATAATACACATATTATAAGGTACCTATAGTTACCTACTATACTTCACATATCCTATGGAAATAAAAAATTATAAATTAGTACTTATTTTAAATTAATGTTAAAAACTATTGAACAAGTTTTTAAATTTTTAGGTACTCTGTTTTAATAGATACTTGGTATTCACACATTATGTTTTTTATTACAATAATTGTCTAACATTTTGGCTTATTTTTATTATTAATTATCTTTTAAATGCATCTAAATCAAAAATGTTAAAATTTAAAAATGCATAATACATAATAATATGTGCCATAAGCTAATTGCATTTATTGCATATTTTTATGAACAATTATGATAATAAGAAATAAGTTTTAATAATTTATTTTTTATTAACCATAGACATAATAAAAACATTTTTGTTTATGGAAATAACTGTAACTGTAGAGTAAATTTAATACAAAATATAATAACGATGATGGTAAATGTTGTCAATATGAATTTATATTATATTTAAAATTACTAAAACAATATAATGTATATGTATATATATATATAAAGTAGTAGGTATTTTTTTATAAATAAAATGTTACCCAAAATTTCGGGGCGCTGCAGCCCCATCAGCATCCCTGGATACACGCACTGGCGTCTGGTTGTTATAACATCATATTTTAACAATATTATATTAAATACTGAATATCTTAGAGTTAGGTAATTATATAAAATATTATGTAAAATTATGGAAATTGCATAAACAAACATCAAACCTTTCCCCAAAATCACGGTCTAACAGACTGTATACACGGAGAATTTGACTTCGTAAGTGCCTTCGAACAGATTTGTACACATTGCATAAAAACGGACAGCCTTTCAAATAGAAACGAGAGACGGATTTAATTAAGCACAACGCTATACGTAGGACAGTTCGTTTCGAGACAGAAACGTCTTCCCGAGGGGAAAACATAATTTTAATTGTTAGTTTACCATTGCTTTAGCGTACTTTTAGCGATAGCAGATTTGTTGCTCCTTCTTTTTTATTTTTATTTAAATCTCGAGCAGTGTTTTAGCAGTAATTCTACATGGTGAAAAGTGGCAGCGGTAGGGAAAGAAAATATTATATTTTTCATCAAAAGAATAAGGAAAATGCATGCCTTTTGTATCGGTGTAAAAATGAAAGGACAGAGAGAATCCGCGGTAATCGGATTAATCGACCGAAACGAACGGAAACTTTTGAGTGAACAATGCAAAGAAAGTGCTCTACAGCAAAAATTTATATAAGTCGTATACATACTGATGAAAGCGACGGTCTGTCGATAAAGACTAAAAATCCAATTATATAAAACTTTAAAATCCATTAAAAAATATTTTCATATATTCAATAAACTTTCAATTGTAACGCAGTAAAATTTTTAAAACAAATACATTTTATAATTATATAAGTATAATCTAACCCATATATATATAATGTATTTGAGAAAATAATTGATTTCTGATAAGTTAAAGTTGTTTTAATCATTTGGACATGGACTTATAAGTACTTATAGTAGATCTTAAAGTTGATTAGTTAATAACATCATAGCATTAAATTCGAAGGTTACATCACGTAGGCGATCCAATATAAAATATAAATTGCGAAACAATTCAAATTAATTTTGATAGTAGCAAATTGTTTTTGTCCGATCGTTTTTCATCCATGAATCATTCTATTAGGACACAAAATAAATTGAATATAAATTGAAGTTCAATACGAGTTTTGGTTGTACATAAAGAAAACTTTCTTATAGACAGATAAAGCACAATTTTCCAATGAGCAACAACGAAATTATAGAACTCATTTCCGTGTATTTCTATTAAATTGATAGTTTCTCAAAGATGATATATATTTTAACGAATACTAGTTTAAAAGCATTATATAAAAACAAAGAAAATGTTTGAAAGGTAGGATTAAATGGGATAAATATAACGAATTATACGACCGATTTACAAGCAAAATATATAATATATCAAGATTATCCAATTTTATACGTTGTAACTTATAAGTTTATAAAATCATGCGCTATTAAGCTACTTATAAAATATTTTCGAAAAAAATATCAATTTACGAAATGGCTATCCCTTCTAAAATAAAATAAACAATAAATTAACCGAATACATACAATCGTTGGTTTCATACTACAAACTACGTATATAATATACACTCGTATAATATGTTACTTTATTTATTGAAATATTTTTCTAAGATTTCTGTGTAACGCGTAAGTATAATAAATATTTTTTATGATAGGTCAAACATTATATTAATTTTAAATATCAAGTTTCAAAATAAAATACCCGAAAACATATTATGTTTTTACGTTTTTACGTATTAAGTACAAAAAAATAAGTACTTTAGTGTTTGGTAGTTTTATGTACTCGTAGGTGATAAAAAAATATATAATTCAACAATTCTGAGTTTTAATTATCAAACACATAATAACTATATAATTTTTTTTTTCAGCTAATATTCAAAACGTACAATTTTAGACGTTTTCTAATTTTAAGTTGTTTGTCACTACGTTTTATTCATAATAGACATTAAATACATTGTAATTTTTTTTCTCACCTAAAAAACAATCGTCTCTTGCCGATTTCCGCGTACCGGCGGCTGCAGTTTAACGGCTTGAGCGAAGTCGGTGACACGGACCGACGGTTGAGTTTTACGAAACTCAAGCTGTGGTTCAATGACGTTAACAGTCCGCGGTCAGACGTCGGCGACAGAAACGTGGACGCACCGTTGCACAGGTGTTCGATGCTGGGCGACGGCATACCGACAGCGGCCTACGGAGCGAGCTGGAAAACGGCGTGGTATTTAAAAACAGACTGATCGTGAGTCCGAATAATTTATTTTATGTTCGGACAAAAGAAGTTGGTCGGATTATATTATTATACGTGTATTGATATAGGTGGAGAGGAAACCACAACAACAACAACGTTGACCAGCAATGAACAAAAATCGATTGTATAGTGTTTTTTTTAAATTATTATTTTTATACGTCGAATCCGGTGAACCGTGGATCCTGTGTGGAAAAAAAAAAGGATATGGGCAAATACGTCCGAAAGATACGTGACACACGTGGCGAATGGCAAAAATACTATACATTAGGGTCAAGGAATACTAAATCGAGCAGTAAATAAATTGCCGGCGGCGGGCATTGCACACACGTAAACACGCGTGAGCGTATAAGTGTATCCCGCGTGTGGGCTAGAGGTTTTATGGCGACGTCGACGATGACTGTTTTTGGAAGTGATATTAGATAACGATAAATAAATACGCCAAAAATACAATAATCAAAAGTACAGAACAGTCCAGACAATGTTGTTATTGCGTCGCAGATTTACAGACGATTTATATTATGTGGCATAGGACGTTTGGGAAATCGAGATGCAAGATACGTTAAAATATGCATGTTTACTATATATACTCCGAAATCCAAACTCGCCGCGGCAAACACGGACGCGAAAACGATCTCGTGCGAACAACAGCGGGAGAAAAATACAAACAAACTGCCGCAGAACAGGCGACCAGCAGCGTACAAGTGCGACTGACGCGCATCGAACGGTCCGACAACGATGCGGTCGTCGTCGACGGCGTTGTGCAAGAAAAATTAGCGAGACTGGCAGCAGCGCCACCGCTTCCGCCTACAACCCTTTTTTCTATCCATTCCACAATGTACCGAAATCATATCTTCGTATCTTTTACATTGCGGTTATACAATATTATAATAAGTACCTATCGAATATGTTGAATACCAACTATGGTATTATACAAGAAATCGATTGCCATGGACTGCACACAAAACTGTAATGTCCATAAATGTAACTCATATAATCTTTAAAATTCTAACTAGACTAACGAACAGTGTAAACGAATCGTTTAATTACATATTTATCAACGGAATGACCGCGTTTGCCATTAATACGATATCGATTATAGTGATAAATATTATCAATATAATTATTAATATCGATTTATTTTTCGATATTATATTATATTATTCTATAAAGCGCAAAACATAAGGAAGAACATTTAATATTAATATAAATAACACTAGGGATAATTTTTAATAGCAGTCACTGTAATTCCTTTATTTATTATGCTAGAATCAATTTAATCAAGTAAAATCTTAAGTATACTTAAATTCATTTCTACATTGTAAAATTAAATTTCGACACACGTACTATAATTTCAAACGGATTAAACCCCGAATAATAAACTGCTGAGTTCTATTATTGTTACATCTATACGTGTAAAGGATCAAATCGAGAATTAAATACTAATACAAATATAAATACAGATATATAAATACAAATTATACACTGCACTACACAATTCATGAATTATTATTTATATTGATAAAATATTTAACGAATATTATATTATTATGTTTACGCAAAATACGGATAAACCATTACGACTACTACGAATCGGCTATAACAAATCTTGGAAAGAAGACGTTAAAACTGAAAATTATTTTTCCGTTGGATTGTCGGTTCATAACAGAGGTTAAGGTTAGGTTGATGACGTCATAGCTCATATAGGTTTGTCGTATAGTCAAATCAGTTATGTTCAAATTATCGCAATAGTGTTTGGACACGATTCTTTAACGACGTATAGTTATTATTATTTCTTCTAGGAAAGGATGAAGGGTCATAACATCATATTACGTGGATTCATTATCGGTAATCTTCGGTCCCTCAGTCCGAAATTTGATCTAATCGTAGGGGATTTTTCGATAATTCCAAGGGTCAATTTTGGATTGACTTTTATTGCTGTACAAATCGTCGGTATGAAACGTTGAGGAAGACACGTTCCACGAGGGATTTAACAGAATCGTGCAAATAGAACAAATCAGTCGGACGGGAGGAAACGAATCAACAAAAGTAACTCGGGTTCCGGGCCACATCAAATAAGTACTATATGATGTTTCACTATACGAAATTAGTTTAATCATTTAATGAACCAAAAAGTTTTCGAATGAAAAAATAAAAATAAATAAATAAAGATATATATATATATTTACTAATTTATACAAGGTAATTGTATTAATATGTTTTTTTTATTTTAACAGGACATTTTATTATAAGAACAGTAGATATAATCATATTTGTAAGATTTATTAAATGAACTCAAAGACAAAACTAATAATAATTGTTATTAATACGATATTACAATGTTTAAATGTGTAAACGAATTGATCTGTTATAAGAAAAATGCCCATTCTAAAGATTTCAAGTATAAATTGTTTAGGAATAAACATTATTTTATGTAGTCAAGAAATACACTTTTTGCTTTGAAACTGCGTGTATAAGTTTCATTTAAATGATGTGTTAGGATTTAGGTCTAAACCTAGAGTATATACAAATAAAAAAGTTTCATATCATATCTAAAACTCGATTGAAATGACTTGAAAACTGTAAAATACATAAAAATGCACTTAAGACGCAATAAAACTATTGTCATCAGGTTTGGACGTAATTTTCTAGGGGACTTGAGTCCTATGGCCGTCTAAATTAACCACAATTGGACCCACATATAAATAGGGGACAGTGACACATTCATATACTTTTAGGTGATAAATTCAAATAATTCAATATTCGTTATATGTCACGTATAATTATTTCGATAATAATATTACAATAATAACTGACGGATTGGCCGAGGTCCAACCACGACATCATCAATTCTCTACTACGTATAAAATATATACCAAAATACGATCGATACGTTGTACAACACGAAAACGACATTATTTAATTATTATGCTTTCGTTATTTTCATATAGCATATAGATATAATATAACGATACATTCTTTCACGCACGAGTCGATTATATTAATCAATATGAGTATCGCTCGAACGATGTTAACAATTGGTGCAAATAGTGCCCAGTGGTATATATATATATATAGGTAATAGGTGTATTAAGTGTACTTTGCAGATTCTGACAACATTTGATTCATAATATGTTATTGCAATATACTTAATATGTAAAAAAAAATTAATTGAGAATTAAAAGAAATATACATTTATATATTTATATATTTATGGGTAATTTTACCCATAAATATATATTAAAAAAAACATTTGAGTTAGATATAAATATGTTAATTTACATTATTTATGTAATTGCTATTTTAAGATAATTAGCATTTCTTTTTTCATTTATTAATTCATAAAATATATTTTGTAACTTGTCTTACCTAATGTATTCCGAAAAAGTTATATAATAATAAACAAAATTAAAAATATTATTTTTTATAAATTAATGACAGATAGATTTCTCATTTTTTTATCATATATTTATTGCATATAGATATTATAATACAGCGTTGGATATTCGAATCGAATAGCACTAATAATCAGGACCAATAAGCAACCAGAAATGTAAACTATGTAGTACATAAATTGTTTTTCAATAAATAATATAACATATTTTCGAGATGTAAAGTAATCATAATGTATGACTTCTTTTATATGGAACTTGAAGAAGTATAAACTTTGTTGAAACTCCTGGAAGACACTTATTTTTACAACAAGTTGAATTTCGAGGAAAATTAAGCGAAAAACAAACGAGGGTAAGACAATTGATTTACACGGAAGTTTATCGACACTATTTGATCAGTAGTTGAATTTCGTTGGGTCTTCTAGTTCCTTATATACGTACGTATTTTACTTCGAGCTTTTGACGGTGATGGGGTGCGAAGACACGTCTTTGTATACATCGTACAATCTAAATCTACTGTGGCCACGCAGACGACAGCTATTGATAAACATTTCCGGATGATGACTTAGGGGAGATGTATAATGCTTCCACAACAGAATAAACGTAAAAGTAATGTGTCACCCGCACGTGGGTTAACCCCAAAAAAACCGCCGAACCGTTAATAAATTTATTCATAATTTTGCAAGCATAACTTTAATAATCTTCTGACGTCTACCTACATCAAATCCATGTTTTATCTCATTTGATGTATTATACGAATGATATATATTTTCATGGATAATCCTACTAAAAATTAATTACACAGCGTTTACATTCAACAATTATCTTTAATCGGAAAAAATTTAAACAACCTTTTTTTAAATAAATTCATAAACTACACTTAATTATATAAAAAGAATGTTCTATGTTGATATGAAATGAAATTCTACAAACGCAATTAAATTCAAGTGGCACTAATTCCAAAACTTCAGACGACTATTACAATAACATTCCCTCCCTACGATTTTTTTTCGCGGCAAATTCGTCGTGACCCTTGACTTCCACGCCAAAAATAACATTATATAATATATAGCGTACAACTTACTAGCCGAAAACAAAAAGCTTTTAAGACTTCTAAACAAGCAAATAATACGTAAGGTATACACATCATAAAAACGTTTTTCACAATTTTAGCAATGTACATTTATATACATCACACATTCATACGCTCTTTTGAATATTCAAAACAATGATGACTATCTCCACAGTACACAGATATAAAATAATAGCCGTCTTGCTCTTTGTCACGGCAATACAGTTGAAACAGTCGCCATTTACAAAAAGGAAAAGTCTGTAAACAAACCTTATCAGTATTGGGATAAAATTTGTATCAGTATACAGTGTTCACCATTCAATATTCAGTGTAGTGTTAATTATTTTAAAATTAATATTATATCATATCTTATTTTCTTCTATTTTAATGTAATTAAGTAGTAATTTTCTATTATTCTACCTTCATATTAGACTATAAAAAGTATGAATATAAATTAAATTATTATGTTAGTCTAATAAGTGATAACGTTTGTTTACAGTTTTCCTCTTTGTATAAGGCGTCGTGTTTCACAAATAATGTGAAGACAGCTATCTAGTTTTATTATATTTCTGTGACTATCTCAAATTCAAAGAACGCAAATTAATAATTAAACGATATTTTATCTCATTCTACACATAACTCGTCTTTATAACTATATATTACTTTATTAATAAATGACTATTAAACATTTTGCGATTATTTAACTATTCCAGCAAATATTCTCTCGCTCAGAATAACGCGTTTATCCTACATACGTGCACAACGTCCTTTGTTTGTCAAATTAAACTCTATACAATATGTTCCTCTGTCCTCGGTAAATAATCTCCACCCATACACACTGTATTGAAACAAGGGTCATTAATATGTTTTTTTTCCGGCCACCAGAGAGAAACCTTTCAACAACATTGCACGCGCCACAATGATTCGGCTAGGTCAGAGCTTTTAATCCACCGAAAATGTCCGACGGCTTAAAAAGGTTTTGTTCGAAATCATCTGTCTGACCGAACATACGTAGCAAATGACCATGGATTAACTAACAATATATAATTTAGTCCAGTAAAAATGATATACCTAAACATATTACCATTGTTTGGTTTTAGTTATGAAAAAAAAACAAAACTAATTGACAGCCTGTATTTGTTCAATGTTTTACGCCTAGTTTCCGTTGAACCCTTTCACTCATTTATACCTGTAATTTTTCATTTTTACAATGAATATGCTAATTTAAACAATGTATTAACTGTTTACTGCAGTTTTTATTAATAAACTAAAATTCAAATGTATAATCATTGGTAAAACCTAGCAGTGACCATCAGAATAAAAACATTTTAATAGACTTCACCGGCTTTAATGATACTTGGCTATAATAACTACTTATAATTAACGTACAATTGTAAAAATATATGAAAACGAATTGGATTATTTTCATAAATCACATATTTACGCATTTTTAATTTATGATAAAATCTCAATTCAAATATACTTATTTGCGTACCTCTTAAAAATTCCTACCTTGATACACATGTATTATTAACGTATGAAAAACTATTCAACAATTCTATATATACAAGCAAATATATTAAAATAATGCATCGTAAATATCGTGATACACGTTGGTCTATAACCAATATTTTTAAGATGTTTTATGATGGAAAATGTGAACTTAAAATCATTTTATAAGGGGGAAATCTATAAACAAACGATATATAATATAAAACCATAATATGTTCGAAGTTTACAAAGTTTTACCGCACATTGATGTACACAGAACGAATAAACAAGCGACGGTAAATGAAAACTTAAGAAAAACAAACAATATTCTGAACAAAGCGAAAACTGGGTAGAAGTATCGGGGTATATGTAATATATATTATAATAACGGGGAAGTAGACGCATAAAACTTCCACGTGGAAAATTATTATTATTTCAGATAAAAATCTGCACGACGGTTTAACCGCATTCAATTTTTGTGGAGGCGAACCGCTAAATAATCATCTGAGAATGCCATAATTGCGTGTGCTGGCCACTAGGGAAATGATTGCAGACGTTATAGTAATTCTGGTCGACCAATAATGTATAAAATAAAGGAGGTGGTTTTATTGTTCCCGTAAAATCAATTCGAAGCCAAAATATCGACAGCAAACAAATAATAAAAAAGGTAGACTTTAATGTCGGTTTACAATGGAATAAATTGTCCATAAAAAATCCTGTATCAAACACTTATTTGATATTTTCGGCCGGACAAAAAATATGTTTACAGCTAATTTATCAAACGTGCAATAATTTGATTTATATTTATTGAAATATCGTAATATCCGTTTCTACAAAATACATATTTTGGCGAGAAAAACAATATGACTAAAAAAATGTACTATACTACAGTCACATGCACGTAGTAATCATCAAATGACTCGAAACTTGGCCAAATACCAATAATATTCTTTGGACTCTCTCTCTTTAGGAAAAGAATTCCTAAAGAAATCCAAGTGTAATACAATATTTACGAGAAATCCATATATAACTGTTTTTAAGGAGAGTACCAAATTTAAAACTCAGTAACTTTTACGTATGATTTAAATATACATGCTAATGAGTAATTATATTTTCGAAAATATATATTGATTAGTGATTACACATATATTTTCAAAATTTACCATTATTTTATAAAAATATATGTAATAACTGATATAATATATTACATAATATAAACGTTGGTAATAAAACAAATCGTGGAACATAATAGATTTTAAATTATTACCAGCAATCGTTATTGTAATTATTTGTCACTTATTTATTATATTTGTTAATAAACGTTTAAAAACATATTATATTGATTGCTAAAATATAATAAAATTGCTAATATACTTTATGTAGTTTGAAAACAAACAAAAAAATGTTATTGCTCCATACATTTTTTCTGCGTAATATTTAATATTTCATATTTTTTTACGTCTAGAATATAACATACACAATATATACGAACTCGGTCGGATTTGTTATTGTCTCTGCTGCTATGGATACAAGGGGTTAGTAGATTATTTGTGTATGCAGCGGCAAAATTGAAATATTTCACGTGGAATTATTAGAATAAGTACCGCATTTACACAGCTGATCTTGGGGGAATTGCAAAATGTATAAGAGGACAATTAAAAAATAGTGGTCTCGCGTTCATAAATCTCTAACTCTCAAAGTGAAAAACGCATTTCCATCTTAAATCTTCTGCGGGGCCTTTGAGAGATCTACCGCTGTTTTAATAATGCTCGAAAAATATGAAAATCTCGTTAATTCTGATGATATAGTAATATTAAATTTTTGTCGTCAGTAGCCAGTTCGTATATTATTACATACAAAACCAGTAGCTTTAATTATTTATTATTTCTGACATGAACAATATCATTGTAATGTAATATTATAATGTAATAAAATATATTACGTTACAAAAATAATATTTCAGTAAATTTAAATAATTCACAAACAAAAATAAAAATTAAATGATGATTTTCAGATACGTTGTTAAATAAATTTTACCTACACAAAATATACTTTACTTTAAAATTATACCTATTAAGTTTACATTACATTATATCATTTTCGTTTTAACATATTTTTAACTAAAACATTATTTTCATATAATTTAAATTTTATAAATACTCGAATAAACAAAAATACAATTAATTTAATTTAACTCGAATGTTAAACATAAATAATAAATATTGATTTTCCAAGGAATTATTTTGGATTAATTTTAAACCTTAGAAAATATAATGCTAAGAGTAATATAATATATTTATATTTTATGACGTTGAAATAGCCTTATTTAAATATTAAGTTTTCCGGACTTAATTTTAAAACTTTTAAATTATTTTTAAACATCTCTCCATGGAGACCAATAACTATCTCATTTACGCTATTCTTTAGAAAAAAAAAAATGGTTCTTTTTTAAATTATTCAAATATAAGTACTAATTGAATTTATTCAAAACTAAATTGAAAATATTAGCTATACAAATTTAAAACCAAATGTACAATTTTCATATCCAACAAAAATATGAAAAAATTCGAGACATTTAAGTATAAAATTAAAATAATTTGAATATGAGTTCAGAAAAAATCATTAATAAGTATATGTTTGTTATATTATTTTTATTTAAAAATAAAAAATTAATATTTAATTTCCATATTATTAATTATAAATTATAATCTTAATCAAAATTTCTATATTTGTAGAATGTCACACAGTTCATTTAAATTGTATATAATTATTTTTTTATGGACTGCAAACAAATATAAATCAATCATTTTTAAAACTCATCATCTTAAATGAGTTAAATCTAAAGTTAAATGCATATTTATTGAACGCCAAAAGTTAACAATATTATCTTTTTGAGGTGTGAAAGGGTGATGCGTTTATTAGAAACCAAAGGTGTATTTTACTTCAATAACTTCCAAGACGTTTTTATTACATAATTAAATATATTTATATATTTCCTATTTTACCAATAATATAAAAATATAAATATTAATAAGGTATGAAATAGATTATTTAATTATTATTTAATTTACGTAATGTTTTCGTTGTTACGTACTTAATGTAAAATTGTAATCTGTAATATTATGTTCGTATTATTTCGACTATACTATAACAGCAGTGATATTGTAACAACTTTAAAATTATTTTTGAAAAATGTCAATAATGTTTTATAACATTGAAAACTACTAAGATGGTACAGACAACACAGTAACTAGATACATAAAAAGTAAATTTAAGGTGATACATTTCCGATTTAAATATTGCCGAGTGGATAAGACATCAACGTCAAAGGAGACGAAAAGTATAAGAACAAATTTTGATTATTTTCATTCAACCGATCCGGTGACATTATCAATCATATATAGGACATAGAACATGTTATAATAGTATACGGTTTAACACATCAGAAAAACGTGTTTTAACAAACGTTTAGATTCCTTTTTTTTTGCATCGAAAACGTTAGATCACATTTCACGTAAAGGCTGAATGTCACTCGGAAAAACGCGTAGGTATATAAGCGCACGGTGACGACTTGACGTTGGACAAAAAATTAATCTCCATGATTTATGGGATACGATTATTAATCCGGACGAAATTCAAATACATTCTATTCCTGTGCTTTCAAGCAATTGTGTCATCGTATAACGCGATTAAGAAACATATTAAACATCCCATTGTATTGCACTGACCCCGCGTCGACTTGTATTATATTATACGTCTTGACACTGAAATATGATTGAAAATCGAGATTTATCGTCTGTACGTCGGAAAACCATTAAAACTTGTTTAATACTTGGCACAGACACTGTTCAAAATATATAATATACTGTTAACGCGGAGCAACAAAGTATGGTCGCACGCGGTAAAATTGAATTCGTCGTTAGCGCGTGCGATTGCGCGTATCTATATAATAATAACCCTTTCTGGTCGGCGGTTTCGGATTTCCAATCCAAAATCGAATTTCCTGTAGCGCAGTAGTTAATGATTTTCGAAAAATACATAAATCGTGTACTGTATGACATGTATAATATGTTTGAATAGGGTTCGAATACGGTGATGTATTTTCGACAAATAAATCCTGATGTGTTTTATATTTTTTTACATTGAAACCGATTATATTATCGTATTGGAAATATACAATGCAACAAAAACATCATAATGTTATGACCAGTTATAGTCCGAGGAAAATTCAAAATTCAAATACTATGAATACCTACATTACATTTACTTCGAGTTCGAATAAATGAATTTTTATAATATTATAAAGTAATTTATATATTTGAAAATTATAATTTTTGAAAGTAAACAAATGAGTATAATTATTAATTACACAATACGCTTACAACGATTTCTATACCACCGACTCTTAATATTTTCACCATATCTAAACTATTCGACAGACAAAGTAAAACTCCGTTACAACCAAAAAGGCAAAAATGATAGGTTTTATATAATAAGTTATTATTATAATATTATTAATAACGTTAGAGAAAAATTGCAATTTCCAAATTTTGTTTGTTCCAAAATTTGTTCAAATACAATAGTTTATAAAATAAAATAAATGGTATGTACAGACATTTTTTTTATAATGAATAATTGATAATTATTTGTATCATACAAAATAAATAATAAATTATATGGACCAATGAATTAGCTAATATAATAGTATTATAGTTTTAGTGTAATGCGTTAAAATTGCATTGATATTTACTTATACAATAAGTTCAAATACATAATATATTGATTTGAAAGTAGTAACTATTTGATGAAATAATATTATGTATTCGTAAACAATTAAATGTAGGGTCCTCAAACTATTGTACACTAAGAATTTTTTTAATATGTTTTAATATTAACGTAACGACTATGATGGTGTGGAAAATGAGCACATTGAATACAGAAAAAAATTAACTGTTGGCAATGACCGAAAACCTGTTTGACGGTGGAAATTAGTATACCCAAATCGATGGGCTGCATTGTCGAATTCATATAATATTTGCCTTTCACTAAGATTCATTCATAAATGGTCAGTCATTAAATTTGTGGGTGGTTTTAAAGAAAATCATATTCCATGAAATTACTAAATTATAATATGTGCACGTTGTCTCAAATAACACTTTCAAAGAGAATCGTTAAAAACATAATTTAACGACATTTGAGTACCTTAACGGATTCTTTACTTCGACAATGAAATTTTAGGACACATATTTACCTATTATTATTGTATATAACGAATATTTGACGATTTTTTTTTTTATTATTTAAATATTTTAGGTACTTACTACGTTTTACAATGAAAATATGACTTCTTTTTTATTGAAAACCATTAGCCCGATAGGTACCTAATTTGATAACCTATGAAAACTTGATACCATAAAAACCGAAACATTTGACATACCATTATTATGCACTACATTTTCCCAAGGACAAATTATCCGTAATTTGTATACTCCATGTACCATTTTTCCCAACTGCGTCGAGTACAACGACAGGAAATAGTGAAATGGAATACATTGTTTTCCATTTTTAGAATACATTATTGTGTGTTTTTGTTTCAAATTATTCAACTATTTATACGTTTTAACCATATCACAATACATGATATATGAGTAATAGTACAAACTAAATGTTATTGTAAAACAGAGTTCTTATAATATAGTGATAAATATGTTAGAAAACGACAGACGATAGTGTTTCCAGAGTAGAAAAATATTAATGTTATAAAATGAAGACCATAAAAAAAGAATTTATGCAGAATAATCTTAATTTTATAAATTACTTTTTACATACAACCCGGAATGACTTCATGTACATTAGATAAAATAAAAAATATTTATTACACATTTTGACAATATAGTAATATACTATTATGTACAAAAATGTATATATTTAACGTTCTTATTATTGTAAGTATTAAAAAATAACTATCCATTTATTAATTAATCTAACTTTTACACATGTTAATTTTATTCAAACCATACATTATATAATATATTATAACATCCAATTACACTATAAGTATTATATTATTGATTAGTTATAAATACTATTTACCAATAAAATGCTGTATAATATATTATCAGCTTTCCTATTTTTAGTATGGAAAAAATTGTTAAATATTTATTCCGACCTTATAGCCTTGGAATTATCATAAGAATGCTTATAAAATATACAATTTATGTGATATGTGCGATATGTGAACAAAAAGGAAAAATATTTTAAACGCATAAATATTAATAACAAAGGTAAAAAAAACTATTTCCGAACTTTCAAATAAATAGGGTTTTTAAATAAATAATAATAAAAATGAAGTTGGAAAATATATATATAATCATTTTAAGATGATAACATAACATAAATATTATTTGTTAACAAAATTTAAATCTTATTTTTAACGCAAAATAAATTTAAGTACCTAATTCAATGTATAGTATATTGAAATAAATTAAAATCAAAACCACACGAAATGTTTATATTTTTTTAGATAAAAACTATAACATTTAAGCAATATGAATTTCAAAATATTTGACAAAACTACCTAAACATTTGTTTTCAATTTTTTTAAATTATTTATTTTATGTGAGTATCAAATACAGTATTTGCATTTAAAATCACAATGATATTTCAAAATTCGAAAAATATTTATTTGATATTTAACAAACACAATTATAATTGATTTGAATCGAATACCTTACATATAATTGTTGTTGTTATTGTTACAGGGTTTAAAAAAAAAAATACTAAAAATATATTTTTTAAATTAAATATGAAAGTTTTAAAAATAAATTTAATTCGTTTATAGTACCTACTATTTTCGATAAGTTATAATTTTAAATTAATGTTTTATGACAATTAAATTGAATAATAGTTATATGACAACATAATAAGTGATTAATTTGAATCAATTCAGACATTTTAAATTTTATAAAAAACAGTGTAATAATATAAAACATTAACATATAATCAATGATTATTTCTTTTTAATGGGAATGGAATTTTCAAGATGAAACTACACACGCTTTAGGATACAAAGACATTTTCCGGAATTATAACCCCAGGGCGTTACGCCAAAATAGTGGTTGTAAGAAACTTTTGATAACATCAAAACGCACTAAGTCTCTCGACCACATACTCGTAATATATAAGTCTACCAAGATATAAACGTCTGCTAAAGGCCGATAAAATGTATCGGCCTAAAATTGACAACGATTAATATGCATATGCATGCAAAGTGTATAGGTTAATAATATATATAATAACCATCGGTACAGGTGCCCTGCCTATATACGTTAATTGTATCACAACCAAGGTTACGCGTTTCTATAGATGATTGGTTAATACTTAATAACAAGTATAAAAAATGTTATAAATGTGCTTAAAAGAAAAATACTGTTGATTTTCATCCCAAATATATAAGTCTGGATAATTATGAAACTTTTATTCGTATACAGACTATAAACAAATCGAAGTACATATATTAACAATAATATGTATGTGTTGATAGAATGTTATTATATGTTACATACTATACGAATAAATAAGGACACATCGATTTAGATAAGTTAAATATTCAAATTCCGTCAACAATGTCATTAATTAATATTAAATAATGATAATCTAATCAAATTTATGAATAGATAATGCTAATCTAAGTTATTATGCATATACACATACTTTATACAAAATGTGATTTGCCAAACAGAAACAGATTTATTCACATTCACTACATCACTCACTCACATCGACCTCGCATAATTCTTCATAAGACACATAAGTATAACAAAGCTGTTATTATTCCATAAATTGCAACGCACGAGAAATAATTCAAGGCGATTACAATTTTCGTTTTTTTTTTACTTTTATAATTACTATTTATTTTTATTTTTTTCATAATGTATTCAAATCATTCAGATTTACGGATTTAAAAGTGAATTAAATCATGTATATAATAGTATAATAGTATTATTGCACCACTGGTGGCAAAGACAGAACGTATATAATATCAGAGACATGAACAGTCTCGTTTCGTTAAATCATCGTATATAAGATAATCAATTATTTCAGTAATCTCGATATAAATGTATTAAATATTTATATATATATATATATAAATATACGTATGACTAATTAAGTTTCGTCATCATAAAATATAAATTATTTTTTCTCTTTCTTCTGATAAAAATTGTTATAATTTGTTAACTAATTATTATTATCAAGATACAAGTACGGTACATTGCAAGCAGTAAACAATTGAATAATGAATTAATGAAATTAGCATTTTTTCCATTTTATTTATGATTTAATAAATATTCAATTATTATTAAACCATTTCATTCATATCGTATGCGACCTTCTTCGGGTTACCAGGTGCCCGTCTATATATATATAGGTTCAACGAATGTGACCTTTTAATCTCGATTTCAGTTCTATGAAATATTCAAAATCGCTGGCGAAATAAATGAACGAAAATAAACGAATGAACACACACCACAGCCAGACAGACATTATACATTGAAAGGAGCAATCGGCACGGTGACATTTTAAATCATTCGCCGTTTACGCGGGGTGCACGAATAACACATCCAATACCGCTGTGTTCCCCTCGGGGCACATGTTGATGCTGTCTGTTTAGATATTCTAGTCTGGTTCGGTTGACCTGCCGGTTTCTAGTGATTGCTTTTAAACGGGAAAAAAATCGCCTGAATATTTGAGTACTCCGAGCACGAGCCCATCTCGGTTACAGATGGTCTCTCGGGGAGGGACCGAAAAATAGAGAGAGAGAGATAGATAGTGAGATAAATAAAAACACTGACGACCTGCGTGTATAAAGAACGTACATCTAACTAAAATAATAGAACGTGTTACAACGCGTTTGAATAGCTTATAATAATTTTCATTTAGAAAATCAAAAACTAAATTGCAACCGGAGACGAACAAAACTTATAATATTAAATTTAGTCGCAATCGACATAAAAAACTTAAATTATTTCGGCGACTAAAAACTTATATTTTAAAATAAAAATTACTGTCCCCCATTAATCAAAATAACATTTTACATGCCCCGTGTACAATTTATATTATACGAGTATATGCGTATTATTAATTTAAATAATATATACAGCTCATAATTTATCGATTATAATTATTTACAACGTCGTTACAATCGAAGTTTAATATTAAAAAATAAAAATACAACATTGTAATTATACTTGCATTTTAATTTGTATAGGTACAAAAAAAAATCAAAGTTATAAAGTAATAGATAACGCAGTTACACAGCATTATAATAATTAATAATTATACATACGATTATAATAATATAAAAAAAAAATTAATAAATATGTTCAGTTTAAACTGTTTAAAGTCGTTAATCATAGGGTTCTTATATATAAATAAACGTAATATAAGGAAGTATTTTTAAATATCATGAAAAAATAGTAACAATTCAATAATACTGAATCAAAAATTGTATTAGAAAAAACATATTAAAAGAATATTTTTTGTTTTTAAACAAATTAATTTAATCATTAAATCAGTATTTTATAACTATGATACTTACTATATTATTTAAAAAGCAATTATTTTAAATACCAAGACGTGTTTAAATTGACGTGTAAATTATAATCCAAAGTCGAAGCTTCAGCGTTTTTTTATGGAGCTTTACTGATATCTACCGTTTTTTTATAGGATTCACTTTACTATATATTTTTAGACTAATTTTTTTTCAATGAGCATTTTATTATGTGAGCACAATGAACTCAATTTTTAAGAAAATTCTTGCCTAGTCACAAGGACGTGCCAAACCGATAATTGAATATTACTGTTTAGCTACAAAAACGTAAAAATAAAAACGAATACAATATAAATTATACTTAAATTCAACCTGTTTATTAATATAATATAGTTGGCCAAATTACAGAAGTTTAAGTAATCGTAGGTATTGTTTTAAATACTTTCGAATTGCAAAAACAAAACAAAAACCGTATAAACTGGTTTCGCCGTGACCGTGTCTGGATATATTATATGTGTACGATGATTAACATACTCGTCGGCGCGGTGCGGTCTAATAATTATTACTACTGGAAAATGCGTTTCGATTATTATAAAATCGTCTCACGAACCACATTGCACATATTATAACATAACGTGATACGATGATAATACAGAGGTAAGTATAGTAATATAAAATTAAACATTATGCAAACTCTTGTTGCTATACAGAAAATTAAAAAAAAAAAAACGTATCCTATTGAAATGACTAAGTCAAAAGACCCAAATATACGTGATTGAGAGATTATCATTGTGTATTAAAAGAGAGAGGGAGTAAGAGAGAAAGAGAGTGAATAATATAATATTTTACGTCCAATGTTATATATATGTTAAGTATGAGATCATCTAATCTCTGAGACGATGTAAAACTGACTTATACCATGCTTCCGCTGTTTTCAAGGACTAACAAAAACTGCAGCCGTTTATTATCTTTGAGCTCTATTGTCCAACTGTTTACAATGCATGTATTGTAATAAATATTTAATATAAAAATATAATTTCGTAAATTTTATTTCAAACAAATCGAATAGCAAAATTACTTCCGTTACTCGCTCATATTATAATCATATCATAACGATTTATTATTCCAAACGTTAGAATACAGAACAACAAATGTCAAGGACGTTAAATGGACCATCCGATTGTTTAATAAATTATCCGACACAAGAACTGTACGTATAATTAAAAACGACAATTGATTTAACGACTCGATTAAAACTATATAACCGAATAAAATAAAAAAATTATTTAATATTTATTACTGTGTTAAGTTATATTTCTCCATACACTTAAAAGAATGTTAACAAATAAAATTATCTATAAATTATTTAGATCTTAAATCACTATTTATTATGTAATTCCTTGGACTATTATTTTTACTATGAGGAATATAGTTTATGAATTGATAAATATTAATTTACAAATCTATGAATTTGAATATAGTTCGTATTACATTCAGTTTCCAAGTAACCAATCTGTTTTCAATATATTATTGTTATACTACCTAATCAATTTTGCTTAAAGCTTAAATATAACGTTATTTACATATAGTTGACACACAGCAGTAGTATACTTTTATGCGTTTAACAGATGTCATTGACATGTCAATCAGGCTAATTTTGGAATTAACAAGGTTTACAAATCGCGGACATAGCTAACAGCTGAATAGTAAGTTAAAAATTTAAATTATTATGTATGGTTTTGAAAACAACAACATTATAATAAAATTTCTATTTAGCATATTTCAACAAATAATACCTATATTATGTGTAACATTAAAATGCTAATTATTTTAAATTTTAATTATTTACCAAAATGTTATCATAGGTTTATAAGTTTATAACACAAAATAACATATATAATTTACACGTTAGATTAGGCATAGTGGGGAATGATAAGTTCGTACAAGCCGACCTTGTCTCAATCGGATTTATAGTGATTCACTCAAAACCACAAATGTTTATATTATTGCAGACGTCATACGTATTAAATTGTATTCGACCATTGACCAATAATAATGATAATTTGTGATTCACATACCGGATACCATAACGAATATACTATATATTCGATATAGACATATTATATTACATCTTTTTGTAATATTGATGAAAGAAGAAACAATACCCAATTTGGTCACTTGAAGATTGTTCCGTACAGGAAAACGTGCATTGTCAACATAGTCCAACGACCTAATTTCACGAGTACACCATAAAATGTATAAACACAATGAATACAATATTATAATCGAGATGACAATATAGTGGCGGTAATCGTTATTGTTGAGACGATTTCACTATATACTAATATACTCGTATATTATAAGATCTATGACAACACAATGACTAGGGCCAATTTAGAATAAAAAAAATCCAAATCGAGTACGGCCCTCTATTGTTTTTCTTAGTGATACTTCATTATCCCTTTTATTCTTACGACTTGTAAAGTGTACAAATCACATATACAGAAATTACATTTTCAAGAAATTTTCGTCTCGAAGTTTCTCTTATAAGCCAACTCGTTGAAAATCTTCGCACGCTTCCTATGACATTTTTTTTTCATTCCTATCCTAATCGTAGAAAACGCTATAGGACAACATAACTGGGAATAGTTTTGATCCCAGTATAAGACGCAATTATGTGGTTAGCTGTTTGTCGGAGAAAGGGATAAATGGGGACAAATAAACGTCTATTTGACTCGCCTACGGAAAAACTACATAAAGCTTAGGACGACCTCGCCGCGGGGACTTAGAAAACAAACCTATCGATTACAGAAGCCTAATTAGACGACTTTAAATTGGACTCTAAAACAATGATAACAATTACGCAAGTCACTTAATATCATTCTTTGATATAAATTTTATTATGTTAGTGTATTACAAGTAAATGATTAATATAATATTTACATATACGACATATGTACCAGAGTATCCGACAATTTGAAATAAATAATATTGTCTGAACCACAAAATTACAAATAAGTAGGTATTTGTTCTCCTACGCCGAGAATTATTACTTAATAAACATTATTGAGTATAATTATTATGGATTTATATTATTTATCATTTAAAACACAGCGTATAATCCACTGCACTCTATAATATCTAAATAACAGACAAATAATATGATCTCTTTGTTTTTATTATTCGACAAATTTCACATTCACTTCACATTATATTATTTTACGCGAAAAGAACATGTGCAAATACACTTTACTAACTAACGATTTTATGAGATTTCGTTGGTTTCTATAGAGTATATTATCCTACACTCAATGAACGACGACTATGTCTGGGTTCAATTTCGAATTTGTCTCTTGCATTCCCCGAATTCCTACGCAACCGTCACTGCGCGGGCCAGGGTTTACAAAACCTGTCAGCTTATTTATTTGTACTGTTGTTAAATTTCGACACGCCGCCATAAGGTTCATGATATTATTTCGTAAAATTCCTTTTAACCATTCCTTTTTCTTCCCTCGAAAACGCAATATCAAAATACATTCTCGTATATGAACCGTGTGTACGAGGTATAGATGATTAATTAGGTGTGCGTGAACTGTGCAGGGTGAACACGCGAACAATGGGGTGCGCATAACTTAATCCCGCATTTTACCCGACCCTGACGCTGACCGGCAACGGAACATCTGTTTCAGACACGAGACTGTATAAATTATTATTATTATTATTCTTATTATTATTATTATTATTATCATTAATACATAATGCATATATATATATATTCATGTAATACATATATGCGTGTATGCATTTTCACTATAGTGTAGTGCCGCCAAAAAGTATACCATCGGTGCGTGAAAAAAAGCTAATGATAACATTGCACAGTATACAGAGGGAATTAAGAGAGAATTCTTACACGTCAAATTTACTTCGATATTAAACATAATTAACAATAATTAATAATTGTTATCCAGTATACAAAATGTATTATCTTTAAACGATCTTTCTAATTGGTTTAAAATCATGATGACTATATATTCGAATATATATGAACAATATGCACAATAATATGAACATTATACGAGTATATAATTAGTATATAAACCGAACCGTTAAACATTTACAAATGTAGAAAACCGTGGTATACTATACGAGGTAGTTTTCTCATCATAGCACAACGGATCTGGTATACTCGTATAAGGTAGTACGCGATTTATAGTCATAAAACGATTTGTTCAAACGCACATTTTATTTTATCAATACTTTTCAGCTACATCTATTTTAATATTAGATAACTCAGAAATAAAATATTCTGCTCAAAATAATTTCAGAAATACTTTGTGTATAAAAATCACAAAGCATTTGGACTCACCTATGAGGTACGTACGTGGGAGATACCATGGAACTTCCTGTAGTATTTATCAACATAGAAGTGTAACGGGTTATCAGCATGGTAACGTCGCCTTCTTTATGGGTGCTGCGTAGGAAACATGTAGACAAACATTTTAAAACACATATTACACAACGACACGCACTACGGTCAATGTATCGAAACGGTTTCGAGTTTATGACAGTTGGTTAAAAGTACAAAACACGAGATAACTACTATCAGTATAACATATATGACATTATGAAAGCACACGTCTAACCTAACGACAGCAACCTAAGAGATTGATAATATTTGAGTTTGAGAAAAGTTAAATATTAGTGTTTGTTACACACAGGCAGGTACAATTTGATGAGAAAAAAAGTATACAAAATAAAAATATACAAACGACGATGTTTTAACGTTCACGTTTTTTTTTTTCGCCTCCAATGCACAAAAATACGATGTTTTGTATGTGCATAGACACGCGTCTTTGTAATTTGTATAGATTTGTATTTTTCGCTTAATCGTTAAATTAAGCATAGCAAAAATGGAATTCGTTAAATACTTAAATGTGATTATACGTGCAGAACATAATCTCTGAACAGTTTTTAATACTTTTTGTAAAGAAAAAACTATAAATGTGTTAAAATATAATATTTGTTGATGCGAGAAAAATACTAGTAATAATAAAATAATAATGAATAAAATGATCCTTATCGTTTCAACTTAAAACGTATTAGTGAAGATGTCGAATGCGACACATATTATGTTAAAATTCAACGCAAAAGAAAAGCAAATCTCTATAGATAAAGTCTCAATTGAGAATAACCCAAATTTTTAGGCATACTTTTTTTGCTTTTTACCAGTTTCATCACACATGACCGTACGTGTTTTTCTGTGCAGCACCTGCACATAATAACTATTATCGATTTACCATATTTTTATCCTTGAAATTATTAATCGCTAAAACACACAAGTAATAAATTTTAAAGTTTCGACGAAAAAATAACAGATTCACAATAACATCACACAAGAAGCACAAACACGACGATCACCGCACATTCTTAGCCATAGGCGAACGAAACGCGACGGACGAAACGTCGTCAACGCGGAACGCAAGCGTCGACTAACCGGTTGGCTCGACCGATCGATAGCAAGCCCTTTCTACGGAGGCGTACAGTCGTGTGCCACGCACACCCCTTCCAAAAATGAATAAATTGGCCTCACGTATGCGCGCTGTGCACGTAATCGTTGGACGATGATATTCTGTGATAGTACCTAATATTTATATACGAGTATATGTGTATTGATAAACATCGTATATAATAATAATAAAAGGTGGCACAATAACCGGATAATCACCTAAATCTATAAATATTATATATGTGCGTATGGTGTATGCCTGATAGTTGTATGTTTATAGGCACATTATAAAATACCAAAATATTGACACGTCATAAGAATAAAGTCACGATCGCGGACGCCCGCAGACATTTTTGCAGGTGATAACGAACGCTTCCGCGATGAAAAACGCTTCTGAATTTATTATGTTTCCGAGACGATTATTTATGTTATATAAAATAGTTTTTTTTTTCGGATTAAGTATAGTCCGTGTACCAGTAGAAGTAATTGAAAATTGAAAACAGATATACTACTATATTGTATAAATGATTCTTTAGAGACATTTTATTTATTTTTAATTAAATCATAATATGATATAATATAACTTTTCTTAGAATTTTTTTTTTTTTTTTTTGAATACAATAAAATTTATCGTTGCTTTAACAAATTAAAAAGTGTATATACTATTATTACCCATAGTATTTAAAGAAACCTAACTGTTTTAAAATTAAACCTTTTACAAATACAAACTCTGTTGGGTCCCCCTCTCGACCACCAATTAAAGAACCCATATAATATACAATATTGCAACGATTGCCCCGCTGCTGTGCGACCCATGTTTGCTTATATATTATTATAACGAGTAACACAACCTAGGTGTATTGTTTGTATGCATGCGGGTTTTTTATTTTTTGCATTGAAATGTCTATGAACTCGACAATACGTAGAGATAGAATTTGTAACACTTTATATTTTCATAATAATACATTTTGGAACAATAACGTCATAATAATAATATACTATATTATAAAGATATGAAGTGCACACGAGTCGACGTTTTCTGCTTGGCGAACTTTAAACTTCGTATTCTAGTTATCGAAATGATTAAAAATAGGGATTATTATAGTATATATAGTGTAGTCGGTAAAAATATGTTTTCGAACGACATAATAGAAATATAGACTTTTTTTAAAAATAAATTCGATAGTATAATAGTGCGATGGAAGCTAACAATTTTTTAGATAAATTTATGTAGACTTACAAAAATTATAAATTGATAAAAATATATTATTTTTAAAAAAAAAAAGGAAAATTAATTGTTCTTTCTCGTTTTAATTAATTAACTTACTCTTAGTACCAAAATATACCGAATCACAGTTAAAATTATATTGGCGTGATATTGCATGCGTTTTCCAATTAGATATAAAAATAAATGATAAATGTTAGTTACACTACAGATTATTGTGATAACATAGTATAATAATTATTAGGAATATGAATAATAAATTATATTAAATTAATAAAAGTATATACTACCGAGTTTCGTTCAGAATCGTTTTTTGCAAATCTTAATAATAATACAACGATAAATACTATACCTATCTCTTCACTATACTATCTGGTAGGGTAAGCTCTACCGGAACTTTAGTTTCGAAAAAGGAAATTCCGTTATCAGTATTAAATCGGTTTGTATTAACAAAATTTTAATTTATTAATTATGCTTTGCAAATATAAGTATACTACGTCATATAGTTTTTTTATAGTAGCAATAATGTATGTATTATTATATATTAGATGCTTAGTGTTAAGTAAACATTTGTATAAACACTATAAACTATAATCTCATAATAAATGATACATTATGAATAATGATGAAGGATTTATTCTGAATCAACATTTAAAATTTTATCAAATTAACTAAAAGATAAAAAATATTTATATAATTTTAAAATTTCAACTTATAATTTATTAAGACTGGTGCTAAACATGGTTATTGAACCACCGCAGTCGAACCGCCTACATGTGACCGCGTTATATAATTTATATGGATATTTCAATTCGGGCGGTTCGACCACCATGAAGCATCAGCCATAATAAATGTATTAATTAAATATGAACAATAAACACGTATATTTTTATAGACATTTATACATTGTTACAAACTATAACTTTCTAAGTTCTAAAGCACTATTATAGGCTTGTACTTATTCTGTATGCAAAAGGGTCAGCGGGATCAACTTATAGGGTGGAGTCCCCTTTTCGAAATTCAGATTTATGTAAGTTTGTTTGTGTGCCCTCTGCCGTTATACTGACACGCAATACATTTATTACTTCCACAGACGCGATATGTTTACCATTTGTATTTCCATTTTTCTTTTTTTTTATCTAAAAGCGATTTGCGTTAATAGTAATATTATAATACTGACGGAACGAACCGGTTTGTTTCCGATTATCATCATATTATAAATATTTTATAATATATAAAATTATATACTATTTTACTATTTTACCATTATAACGTGCATGCAATGTAGCATAAAATATATATATATAATATATTAATATATTATATCCACATCAAATTTAATTAAATTTTATAACAAATTTAAAATTGAATACTATCTTGATTCAACCAATTCATTCAATTTAAGAAAGGGTGATAAGTCGTGGCGATAATATTGAACAAGTACATTGTACATATAAAAGCATATACGCTTTTTAGTATAAATAATTGGTATGCAATTAGGGCGTTAAACACATGTTCGTCATCGCAACAATACTCATATAATTATATTTACACCATTCTACATAATCTAATGACGGTTATTTTGTCCATTAATGAATACACAACAGTCATAAACCAAATTCTAATATATACACACTTAGCCGTATTTTTTAATATTTTTTTAAGGAGTGTCATATGTTTGGCTGGCGACGCGTGTGGTTGCTGTGGTCTGACACGTGCACTACGCTCTATTGGGGGACAGTCGACCAGAAATCGTAATACTACGCATCAACTGTTTGATTTTAAAAATGCATAATGTGTGGAATTCGAACGAGAAAAACATCTGCGAATTGAGATCAAATCAAATATACTCGTATACTAAGTCATGAATAATAATTTTAACTGCTGCTGCATATCATCGCCATAAACTGCATATATTTATTTAACAATATTATTAAAGATCATTATAATATGAAGTTTTAAGTATACGTGTGGGCTTCGAAGCAATCTAAACTATATAATTTATATATTTAACAATTTGATTTTTAAATGGTTTCTGCAGAAATCAACACCAAAAAAATATATTAAATATGAAAAATAGTATGGTTAACTTAATTAAAAAGAAAAGAATTCTTATTTAACAACTTGGGACGTGGGAGATTTTAAAACTTGTGTCCAGACAGAGTATTAATAAAGTAGATAAATCACAAAAAAGGCAATCGAAAAAATGCCTTCCGCTGTGTCTAATCGCAGGACGTTTTCGGATATTCTCTCACCATAATCGTAAATATATATAAAAATGGACTGAATCCTTAGAATATTACTCTCTGGGGTTTCATTATTGTGCAAGACACCCGACACTTAGCCAACTGTACTCGTTTTCCGAAAGGCAAAAAAATATGTTATTTACTTCCGATAACTACTCTATATACGAACAGGAAAGAAGACTCTTAAATTCCAGTGAAGCTATAAAATTATGGGTTGAGTGTAATTTAAAGGGCTATAATGGCTGACAAATAAATAGAACAATATTTATGGCGTATGAAAATTAGATTACTGACAAAATTCCATTGCAGTTATTGACATATTATTACATGACACGTTCAATTTTAAATCGTCAAAAACCACTCTTTATTACAATATTTTCGTTAAACATAATACGAATTATGTTAAATATATCTTATTATATGCATAATATAATCAGACATAGTTTTAAATAAGTATCAAAGAACATTTAATCATTTAAACTAACTTCATAGAACACAAGCGATAGCAGGTTTCCTATATATATATAAAATATATTCTAGCCCATTAAAAAAACTTTTATTTTATTTTTTATTTTTTTCTTTCAAAAAGTTATGCCAATTTTCAGTAATATTATATACAGACCACTGGTAGTCAAGGCCTTAAGACAAAATTACATAACGCGTATATATATATATATGAAATCATCACTATAAAGTATAATTGTATTCATAAAAAAAAATTAATAATTTGTAAAAAAAAAAACTGCATTATACCAAAGGACCTAGGTTTTTTACGAAAAACTTTTCAAATGGTTTGTGACATAATTGGTACATTAATAATTAATACCTATACGAATTTTATATTATATTTAAATAATTTAACTTAACTTGTATGGTTAAAAACAATGTTTCAAAAATAATTGTTTTTATTCAAATTAAATTACCTCTGTTAAATTAAATACTTTATACGAGGGGCTATGTAAGAGAAATTAAAAACCATAATGCAGTATCCCATAAATAAAACGATTCTCTGCGTGGGGGCCGCCAAACCGAGGCATTTCAGAGAACTCTTTGCAAAATGAGAAAACTTCAAACGATATTGGGTCTCATCCAGGTGAGGGCAGAGATGTAGATATAGTATATATCCCTAGCAACTTTTTCAACCCCCCGTCACGATTAATGATACACCTCGAAACAGCAGGCGTGCAATGTTGTAGACGTCCATTTCCTATACGTATAATGGACCTATATAATATTTCCCGAAAAAAATGTACACACATACATGCACGTAGCTCTCTCTCTAACTTTCCACGCCTATAAATATAAAATTACTTTGAAAAAAAGTACTTTAGTAAGAGCCGAAGTGTTGTTTTTAGCGTCTGTAAAAAATACATTTATAAAATTCGGTCCATATTATATAAATAATTTAAGAACAAGATATAGGGTTATATCTTAGTTTATTCGCTGTCGTAAATATGTTGAAAGATGATGAAAAAACTCACTAAAATAACCGAAATAATTTATTTATTATGTTACGATAACGCGTGTTTTATCTAAACGTCGTTAAAAATTAAAAAGAGCGTACCGATTGCTGGATATTAGATTCCTTTAAATATTTCCGCATTGAAATTAATATCATTCCGTAAAAAAATATACATATAATATAAATAAATAGTATATTGGTTATAAGAAACTATAGGTACCAACTATCAATAGATACATAGATAACATAGATACAGGACGATATATTTTTCTTAGTACCTATTGTCAGTGTTTATATTTAAGATTTTTTTTTTTTTTTTCATAATTCACAGTTATTATACACTACATATTATTATAATTATTAAAATGACGAAATATTATGTGAAAACAAATTGTCATTGTAATAATAATTGACTATACAAAGTAAATAATTAAGACATATTTTCGATTTATCATTAATACCTAGTGAGAATGTATAATTAGATACTCAACTTGTATATAATATATGTATAATAATATGTTTTATTAATATATGTAACATAAGTGAATTAATATTGGATATACAACGTAATATAAATATGATCATCGCAAGACTTAAATTCGTATGACAACATAAAACTGTCACGCGTTAAACACACCGGGAAAACCACGTATAATTTTCGGTAGATTTCAATATACTTAAAGGGGCCTAACACTTATGTTCAGCCGATTGGAGGGTGGAAAAAGCTTTCGATACATATATAGTACGATTTCCATTAACATGTCGTATATAAACGGACTCTTAAGTATAGACGAAGGAGGGATCGAGTACACAAGTTTTGTGTATAATATACACACGGCCGTGCATCGGGTATTGCATTACGCCGCGCCGTGTGTGTATACAAGTATAATGTTCAGGAAACAGTCGGGAGGAAAAGGTCGAACACGAATATCATCCTTGTTTTGAATATTATTCCGAGACGAAAAGGGCTGGAAACCGATAAAACCCGATTTACAACGATGTTCAAGGGAAATATATATATATTATATGGGAAATTTTAATTACGAACTAGCCGCATATAATGGGACTGGGTGATAATGGGCTTTAGATTTATGAGAGAATATATATAATATGTACAGTGGTTAAGAGGACAATATTATATAACTAAAGTTTGGCCCATTATAAGCCTATCGAGCGCGCCTTCTTAGACCGCGCGTATATTCAAAAGAATTAAACGCCGTTTTACCGTCGCACGAAAACTCGTATATCATATTCTCGCCAAAACTATACAGTTTTACGGCGGTGTATTGTTGAACAATATTTTATTCTCGTGAAATATAGTATTATGTATATTTTTATATTATTTAAAATTACACATGTAAGTTTTGTTAAATTTTACAAAAACTAAATTATTAAAATCGGAAAAAACATTTTAAATACAATGAACTATAATAATATACTAAAAATTGATTTGAAGTAGGTATATATTATCACATTTTAACTATGTTTTTAATAAACAAAATTATTGAAATTAAAAACAATCATTAAGGTAATACATAATTTTCCAAAATACTCGTACATTCATTTGAAACATTGGTACTTTATTTAGCTCTTTTTCGAATTTCTCAATAGTTTTTCTTTGAGTGAATAAAAACTACTAAAAACTGTAAAACTCACGGTAAAAACTGTAATTTTGACAAACTTGATTTTGAATATTTCATGATAACTAATGCAATTATATAGGGACTTGAATATATTTTTAAATATATCAATAATTATTTTACATATGTGAAAAAAAATAGAATTGTTAAATTAATTTTATAATTAAATAATATAGAACTTTGAAATTTTTCAAAAATTTAATTTTTTTTCAATAATGTTTAATATACATTGTAATTTTAGATTTTAAGTTTATACATTTAATAGGAGCATAATCATATACTACTAAGTACTTAGCCCAGTTTTAAAATGTTTATAAATCGGCAGTAATGCAGTATCAATATTTCTAATAAGCATTTAAAATTGGAATTTTAAGTGAAATCAAAGAAACATGATATATTTATGTTTTAAATCACTTTTTTGGGTAGTAGATATGCTCCGATTACCAGAGTAGGGTATGTCTTTGATAGATATTTTTTTTCTACTCGATATTTTATTTAGTTCATTTTTTGAAATTCTAAATATGTTTCCAATTAAACAAGAAAAACCATTAATAATGGCAGAAAACGGCAAAAATCGCGAAATCTACACTTTGAACTTGAATTTCATTATTTTATGATAAATAATTTTTTTTGTTGCACATTATTTAATAAATAAATAATATGTATAAAAATAAATATTATCAGTTAATATTGTATATTATCTGACTGAGTTTCGCTTAGAATCATTTTTATTCCTTTTTTTTATATTCCACCACAAAATTCTTCGAAATTAACCGGAGGGACGAAGGAGGAACATTCAGAATCGACTTCCCTACTTTTTTAAAATTATAATTAAGAAAACCACATTGCCATTTCTACGTTAATAGACCTTCGAATGAGAAATCGTATTAATATGATTATTTTAATTATTTAAACGAGACTGTAATTATAACGCTCTACCGTTCAACAGTAAATACATTTACATTTTATAAAGTAAACTTTATATTAAGATTGTGACTCACGGTAGATGCAAAAATTGGTCTATATATATCTGAGTAAAAAAAAAAAAAAAGTAATAAAGTAAAATGACGAGAAAATGTATATGGGATGGAAATATTCAATACGAGTGAATCGAACACAGAAAATGAACACGAAGTGAGATTATAAAATGAAATAAAAAAAAATGTGCAAAACGTGCAGATGCAAGTACTGTGTGATTTTCACATTTCACATATTATCATTATTTTTTTATTTTACAAATTTCACGCATAACATAGTTTAAAATATAGATGAGGGAGCATTGAGAACATGGTTCGCTTAAAAAATTGTAAAATAAAAGTAAATTTAACAACTTAAAAATTATAAATTATTGTCAATGAGCTACATATAAAGTTTAAAATTAAACCATATTATCGTAATAAATATTATTCCTTTTACAAAGCACCAATTTTGTTTACTAGTCTAATATTGTCTACTATTATACCGTTTATACCTTAGGTAATCGATATATAAATTAGGCCTGGACTTTAGTATGGATATACCCCTTCTTCTACATCTTAAACACATTATTTGCACCTAAGCATAAACGTTATCTAATCCATCACACTGTTACCACAATATATTTTCAATAGTTCACAATCGTATTTTATCACCCTTGCCGCTAGATACTAGTGTGTGTTGATAAAAGTTGGATTGAAAACCTAGATATTTATGAGTTGTCAAAAGTTTAAAGAAACTATATCTTGCAATACTAAGTCCTTTAAGCCGCCTGCAGTTTTGCCCTCCCCGAAAAAGTCTTTGTCGTAATGCGTACAATATAGTATACGAAGTACGCGTCTTATATGATTTACACCGGTAGGGGTAATTTCTTCGCACTTTAGCATAATGAAATACGAGCGACGAATAAGGTTTTTTAGAAGTATCAAGGATCAGGTGTGTAACTATATATAAGCCCTACGTGGAATACGCGTAAACTTTTATTACAGTTTAAAATGTACTGGTAGTTTGATGTCTATATTTGAAAAGCTACGGCGCTAAGTGACTGTAAAAAATTATGTCGGAAATATCCAAAGGTTTTACGACCATGTTTTTGCTTGGAAAACCTCAATTTATTTAAGTGCGCTGACATAACTACGAAAGTGTCCAAGACGGTCGAAACGAATATTGTTTGTTACGTGTTGTGATGGGTGAAAAGACGCTGCGCTTTGAAAACGATGTTTATCTACTTAAACGTAAGATAATCAAAAACACTTCACAGTAACTAGTTTACGCATTACCTTGTATGGTAACCTGGTAACTTGGTAGTTAAAATAAAAACAGAACACAGCAACGAACCCTAATTACGTTAATTATTTTAATTTTAACACCTTATTATTTTAAATTTATAAATGCCGAATTTTTTCTATACACATATAGGTACTTACTTTTTCATTTATAATTGAATTTTTTTTGTTTTTTTTTTTCTTATTTGTTATCATCATTATTAACGTTTTTCAACTTATTTAGTTTAATTTAATTTTCATGACAAATTGATATACAAAATTTCTAATAAAAAAATACCTATTTTAATTCTTTATTATTTTTCACTTATTTTTAAAGCTAAAATCTATAAGTACGAATGTACAATGACCTATCTAAAATTTGATGTGTAGCACATTTTATTTTAAATTTGGTATATTTCCATCTCAAATTTTCTTCGTTAGTATTATAAATGTACCTGGTTTAAAATTTGAAAAATCATTTAACACACCTTCTCCTCTTGATCTTTTTTTCCGAATAATTGGAATTGCCCTTCATTCACAACTCGAAGAATACAAGATTTCTAGACATAATTATAACTAAAAATATTATTTTGTAAGACATAATGAAAACGGAGATTTACGTCTTAAGAAAAACCATTTTCAAGTTCACCTTATAGTATATAAATTTTTGCTAAATCGGTCGGTGTGTTTAATTATCAAAGTTTGCATCGGGAAAAGATTATTAAAACCGCAAAGTTTATCTATGGACAAAAGCACTTACATAACCTAAAACGTGGGGTCAGCGTACGTATTATCTATTAAACTATTATAACAATATAATTGGCCAATTACAAGTTTGGACACACGCACAACCCTTAGCGTTACGGACCTTCGGAAACAGGGTCAAGCAGCGAGTAACCATGAAATCTAACAGTAATTATTAGTGGATTTATGCGAAACGTAGCGGTCGGTCATAATCGCGGGCTGATGCGAGGGCTAATCGTCCACAGGCACAGTTTTATTATCCGACCGCGTTCCCGTTAAAACAACATTTTAAGGCAATAATCCCATCGATATTTTGCAGGTCCCCCTTCTCGAAATTCGAATGAAATATATTATATAATGGCCAACCGCCTCCCCATCCGGCATCCATCGTTTCGCGCACGCTCGCCTTTGGGTTATGGTTCAAAAATGTTATATTACATACATTGTAAAATTTATGGTTCGCACGACGATAGGGGAAGGCGCGGGATGTCCGTAATGAAGCTATAAATTAACATTTCGATGACAAGCAGGGTGCCTTCCGCACTACCGCCACTCTGTATAATAACATCCTCCTACGTAGGTGGAAAGCATAAACCGCAATTATTACAATAACAATTAATTATATTGTTTGCACGGTGTGTATATAGTGATAAAGATTTGGTGCATAGAACACTGTGTCGGCCACAACTGGACCCGAGGGCTGAAATATTGTATTGGGGAATATTTTATGAAATAAAAACGGATTATAAAAAAAACATATATTACTATATGTCTATTACATACATGTATATACAAATATATAAATTTATGGTTCGATTACTAGGATTTATTCTCGTTTAGAAAATAAAAACTATGTAAACTCCAATATCTAACCGGAAAACGATAATTTTAAGCGTTATCGAAAAACACGTCAAGATAATCTACAACCATGAAATTAAGATCCGTTATCTAATAATGCTGATGATAAGGTCAAGGCGAAGGGTATATTACATTTTAAATGATTCCACTAGCGACAAATAAAAATTATAAATTAATAGGCACAATTACACAATATCCATAAATTGGAATTATCACTTAATGTTATAAAATATAACATGCAACAATAACTTGAAATTAATAAAAAAATTTTTATTATTAAATTCTAAGGAATTAATGATATTCTAAGAAATTTAAAGTTACTGCACTTAAGCATTTACAAAATTCGAACCATAAATATTTGTAGAAGATTGGTAATTTACCTTTTTCTAACTTATCTTCTTTTATAGCTATGTAAATTTCTTAATGGATAAATGTACTCCGCAAATTGAAAATTTCGTTACTATAAAATTAAACTTACCAAGAATACTATCTTTTAAAAAATGTTTAATTTATTAGAATCCTCCTAGTTTGAACTTTGAACTAATTTAATTTTTAAAGTAATTGTAGACTTTAACATAGGTAGTAGATACATATACAATATACATACACAACATACGACTATGAAAAAAAATACAAATATTATAAACATTTAATTAATTTAAGCTATAGTAAATGTTAATATGATTTATAAGTAAATCACGCATAAAAATTAAAATCTATTGTTATAGAAATAAAACATTTAACAGTACAGATAATTACAAATTATATTAATAATTATAACTGTTTACGTCCTAAATTTACATCGACGCGTTACTTATATTTTTACGATAAATTTTATAATGCTTTCAACTTTCAATAACCTCGAGTAGGATAGAATAGTGGGACTTTTCAGTTTTCTGGTGTCCTGAATAGTGAAGAAATTTATAGGTTCTCCCTGGTAAACTCACCGAGGGAATTCCCATAAAAACGATTTATGATCAAGTTCGGTATGCGTTTTATTGTAGCCACAAGAATGTCGTAGACGCGTTTAAGCTCTGTAATAGAAACAAATAAGAATGGCCAGCTAGACTGTTATTTACACGGGGCTGACCCTGTCCTTAGGGAGCTGAAAAGGTCTAAGGTCTAAGCAAAAATGTACGAGAGGACTCAAAACAGTAAATCGTTCTTATAAAAAAATGCGAAGCGCTAGGTTATTTCTCCACAGTGAAAACTATAAAGCACATCTAACGAAAGTAATGTAAGGGTCGATGACAATTTAAATAGTCATTTTATTATTATATTTGACATTTTCAATCGTATATCTATATAAAAAAAAAAGCGTTTCTTGATTTATTTGTATATTCTATTATAAAATATATTCCTATACGCATAACATTAAATAAAAATGATATATTTTGAATGAAAATTAAATTTATTACGTTTTTTTTTTAACGTATAAAATTATTTATCAAAGTATTACCAGGTAATAATATCAATTATAATTTATTTTTCGTTTTTACCAAAATGAAAATAAAAATATAGTTAAAAATGTTGTAATATAAAAACAAATTAAATAAATTGTGTTTATGAAATAATACATAATGTACGTATATATTAAATGGCATTGATATAATAATAATAATACCTATAGTACAATTAAAGAAAAATATACCAAAAAGTAATTTTCCTATTGTTTCATAAAAATTGTTAAAGAATATTAAAACTATAATATATACTTCTACATAAAAGAAAAATTTCTGCGTATGTAAAGCAGCTATTTTTTCGTATTTCCCATTTATATTTACTTTCGTTTCCGCCGTTTGATTTCAGTCGCTTGAGGCAAACAGATGAAACGTTAATATGGGAATGTGACAGCTGTGCATCTGAATGGAAATCTTTGAGAACCCTCTTTGGCTTTGAGTAACAACTGAAAGCTCTCTATTTCACTATCTTAAGTACATCTCAAATACAATTTTCCCCCACATTAATCTGTTATTTTTAAAAATATTTTTTTTTTCAAATACACTAATTTTTCAACATAGTGACGCGAGATCGAAATTAATAGTAACTAATGGCTCTGTGTAATATGTCACTTATGATGGAATACTTCTTATTTCCTGTGTAATGATAAATGACCCGAACAGACGTAATAAAATATAAAGTTGTCAGACTTATTGGACAGATCGAATTTTATGAAATGTGAAATTCTACTTGACTGCAAGGAAAGTTAAAAACTTTCGACCAGTAATATTTCTACCTAACAATGTTTTATGTGGATTACAGATACAAAAATTCAAATCCAATTTATAGAATATTATTTATAGACGGCGTTTTAGATAGGCAATTTTCAATGTTTCACTTTAAAATACATTTTATATGAACAATAACGATACAGTTGCAGGTTTTAAACTAATATTAGGGATTCATTATATAAATAAAAAATTCTTAACTTCGTATATAATAATTTACTCATAGAACCAAAAATGGTTACGATGTTTATAATAAAAAAAGTGTTCTTTAAATCGTATTATTAATACTTTATTTAATCTATTTTGGTAAATTACTATTTCTTATTTTATCATTTTTTTTATGATACTCGTTCTAAAATATTTTATTTTCTGGTTATAAGCACGTAGCGAATGCTTTACTGTAAATAGCGACCATTCTATTTGTAAGAGATTTCGACGAGTTTGTCTTGGGCAATTTTACAAAGTGTAATCACTGTTTAACGGTGAATTGAACTACTAAATAGACAAAAATCCAATTGTAAAAAGATCCTTATGGTTTCTCATTTCAAACAACACGTTGGCCATAAACCGAAGTAAACACAAATTTCCTACTTCTAAAAGAGTATTATCATCCCCCAGACGTTAGAACAAATCTGCCAATTATTTTTTTAACAGCAAAAATGATAAAAATATAGTTCTCTCTCTGTTACTCTCTTTTACTCTTTTTTTTATTTCACAATGAAAATGTTGTGGCCAACCTAAAAGCTTTAGTCATAACCGCCCTCGGCTAGCCGCTGTCGTTATTAGTTTCGGATTAACAAAAGGGATGCTCCAGGAATGTGATCCTGGAATGCAGACCGCAATGGAATCATAACCAAAAACAACAATTATTTTTAAAGCATAAATCACTGAGGAGGATACACAGTAATGGAATGCTTATCTCTTACGGTACATAAAACAAGGATTTATAGGGGAAGTTGAATTTTCAGAAATATGGAGGACCGTTAACGCGTGCATATGGAAAAAATAAATTAAACGAGCATTTTTTTTAGTACCTAGCTATATAAATACAACTTTGATGCACGAAAATAATGAGTTAAACCATATATAATTATAATTAAACAATTCTAAATTGAACATAACATAAATTATAATTAAAACTGAAATAATTGTACTTTAGGTTTAGTTTAGTAAAATTCATTTTAACCAACTAATACTTAAAACTTAACACAAATATCACTCAACAATTAAGTAATAAATTAATAACTATATTATTTAACTAACTAAACCTATACTTTAATGCATATACACTAATACTGGTTAAATAATATTGAAAATTACTTGAATGTTTAAAACATTAACTCAAAATATATAATTTAACTAATTTATATAATTATACTTATAAATAATTGATTAATAGATAATATAGTCTAGATACGAGATATATAGGGCTTTTATTTTTTATGTACTTACAGATATACAGTACATATTATATATTATAAAATATGGTATGTATATATTTATTTATTTATTTATTTATTATGCATTTATTATAAAATATATTAAATAATATAAAACTTGTTATAATAATAATAATAACAATAAATATATCCTATCCAAATCATTAGCAAAGAGACATTTTAGTTATGACGCAATTACATTAACGAAATAATCATTTTTCCGGACACGGGTCAAGCACCATCTGCAACATGGTGTTTCATGAATACAAACTGCCTATAAAGTACACAGCTCTTCCTGCCTGTAGTATCCTTATAAAATTATTGCATTTTGCACAAAGTTCCCATAGTTAGTTCAATATATAATTTATTATATATTCCTAGTCAGAAAAATAAATTGACGAAATAGCTGATTACCATTCTCCCAATTTAGAGACCATCGTCCCTATACCCTAGGGATTTATACGTATATATGTAACTAGTGAAATAATTGTAAATCTAATTATAATATATATATTATAGTAAATAATTACATATATTATTATATCAGAAACATGTTTTTAATCATTTCTGGTTTTATTACTCTTAAAATCTAAGAAGATATTAAAATATTGTAAAATATAATTTAAGAAGTCAAGATGTTGTATTTACTCATGGATTTTCATTTATTAATTATTATTTGTTTAACCTTCGAAGTATTAAAATTACACAAATTCACTTAGTGAGATAAGCGTAAACAAGTGAGGTAATTAGGTAAGCATAAACAAGTTTTACCAAACCATATAATGTAAGAAAAAGAACTTATTACAAACAAACAAAAATCATATTAAGTACCAACCAATAGAGTTTAATAAATTATGTAAAATTAGTTGGTACTTTAATTACTAATTAGTATAAACAAAAATGTATATATCTATACTATAGTTATTAGTTATTACTGATTTTAAATTTCAAACTAATAAAATGTATCTTTTATAAAAGCAATATTAGATAATAACTATATAAAACGTGTATTTAAATATAAGTGAAGTTTCTCTATACTATAGTGACTCGTGAAACATGGATGTAATTGTGTCATCTCAATTAAATTTGTTGGAAAATGAAAGACATACTAAAAGCTTATAAATGCAACATTCTAGAATTCGACCATATACATCAAAGTTAATGGATTTTGAAAATGACATAAGGAACATTTCATTAAAAGTTTTGACATGAAACTTAAGGTTTAAGGATTTAAGTTTTTATTGTAATAGAAAATATGTATTTATCAACTTTCAGGTTAATAAATAGATAGAATATATAAAAAAAATATAAAATATATAAAAAAAATTTTTTTTTAAAAGGATTTAAATTATTTGCAACAAACCAACCTTAAAGAAAAAATAATCTAAATATTTTGATCTAAATGTAAATGGGTTATTCTTTATTTATTACACAAATCTATTTTAGAATTTAAAACGGAAAAAGCTTTTGTTGAAAGCTCGACAATATTTATGGAGGGTCCGAGAAATATAGATCTTACACACCCTAAATAACAGCATTCGAACCGGACGAACATAATATCCCGTGTGCTGAGAATAATTCGTTTCTGGTACCAAGGCGTTAGATGATATTGGTACATTTAAATCAGAATAAGTCGATAAATCCCTTCCCCGGAATAAACAACTATATATAAATATATATATATATATAAATGAGTCTGCATAAAAAATCGAGTCGAATGTCCTTTTTTCCTTCTCTTTGAGTCGTTAGAAATAATGTTTTTAACCTGTATAATGTAAATAAAAATAACATTTTTTTTAAAATACCTATATTATAGAAGAAAAAATAGAAAGGCATATTATGCGTAATTTACTCGTATATATTATATTTATAATAACGTATCATATAATAGGTATCATAGAGCATCAAGTGATTAAATGTAAAACTATCAGTGTATCGACTTAAATTTATAAATATTGATATTGTAAAAGAACACAATAAAAAAATACAAAGAGTTTCTCGGAAAATACATTTATCGTGTATTCATGAATTTATTTTAAAAAAACGTCTATAATATAAATTATAATATTACTGAATATGATATGCAACCATCATGCATATAATAAATCTACAATCATAAAATTATTATCAAATGTTGATAAAACTTGATTCTTTTTGACTTTAGGCAGTTTTCATACAAAAATGTGTCGAAATTTATCCAAATACTCAAACTAAGACAAACATTTTTGGATTTACAACTAAGAGATTTAAAAACATATTTTAATATACATTCTTTCAAAACAATCGTTATCAACGTTTCACGTAATCGCATCACTTAGGTATTACACATACTCACAGGGCGTACAGATTTAACGGACGTGCTCGCTACTTACATGTTTACACACGACATTTAAATCTATCGATAAGTTATTTTCGGTAAGTATACCGCACGCAGAACGCGTACGTGCACGACGGACTGTAAAAGCGACCGTCGTCGTTGTCGGCAACGGCGCGGCGTATTATATTATTATGTTTCATCTATGCGCGTCGACGATGGCAACAAACACAGTCGAACAATTCAATATCCGTCGAACGTGAGTTAGATATACGCACATAATATTATAATGTATAATATCATGTAATTTCCAAAACACGCAGCATTGTACCGTTGTATACAAAATAATAATATGTAAGTACGTATATTTTTCGCTGCTCAATATCAACAATATCATCCGGATTTAATATTCACCCAACGTGATTTATTTTTTCGTTTGAGTGATTTTTGCTTTATTATTATTATTATTCATAATATTATTTAAATTTATCACTCTTACCTGTTTAACGTGGTGGGCGGCGAATCGTACAAGTCCGTAAGCATGTAGTCCAGATCATTGGCAACAGCACTCAACAACTGTAACGCGAAATGCAAAACGTGAATGTGGGGAAAAAATTTAATTTTCTTATGTTTACAACAGAAAGTAGTCATGGTAACTGGGAAAATATCGTATACAAATACTATTTAATATCATATATATACATATACTGCGAACTTATTAAGTATATTAAATAAATTCGATTTTATATACGAGTGTATATAATAATATACCCTTTCGTTTTTCATATTATTAAAAATACACTCGTTGATGACAACTTTCTCCAAACAACAGTCAAACTCATAACCCTTTATAGGTAGCACACTACCACATTATACCTTATTTCAAACTATTATACTTATAATATTAGTATAATATGCTAGATAATATGTATTATTACATAAATATTTTTATTTACATAAACATATCATTTTATATTGACATTTATTTTAAAGATATATACGTACATGCATTTAATATAGATATAATTAAATTTTAAAAGATAATACGAGCCAGATAAAAACAGTACGCTGGCATTGACCATTCCTGATAAATGCAATCAATTCGGTGTCTGGGCGAACTCGACACAATGTTTCAACCATTCTAACAATTCTCATCAATCTTAACTTTTAAACCTTTTTAACACTGTTTATAATTATAATACAGTATGAAAAAACTATTAAAAATTTATTCTGAATAAAAAAAAATTTAATTTGTCTTATAAAATTTAAATAAATTGCAAATATAACGTATTAACTATAACTGAGTATCTGAGTATAACAAAAAACAAGTTATTATTTATTTATTAATAAATATTTCGCCTTGTTATGAAAAAGTACCAAGTTAATAGATTACAATATATCTTGAACTTAGTAATTATGAGCAACAATAAGTTATTTTATTATACACCAATCAAATTTTACGAAATCATAACTACTATACTATGTTTTCTATAATAAGCAAACAAATATTAAATATCTTGGATACTAGATTTATTAATTTATTTTTAAAATATTTTTTTTTTGTGCTCACTAATTTATTGAAATTGAAGTACTCCTAAGTACTTATTATAATTTTTAATAGCACTATTAATTAATTTATTTCCTAGTTAATAAGAATAGTTAATTAGCATTAAAAAATTTTAGTATATAATAGATATACTACTACTATAAGTCTATAAGTTATAACTCAACAGCCTAAGCATAATATGTATTTTTTACCATTTATTTAATAAAATTATATTATTAGAAATAGTCTATCCGTACATATATTTTATAAAATATATAAATATACAAAAGTATATACATAAAAGATAATATCAATTATATAAGTTTATTGTACTTTAAAAAGTAATTATACACAATAGTTATTATTTATTATTGTTATCATTATTAATTTGTAGAAAATAATTTTAAATTGAACGTATTATACTACAACATAATATAACATACTTGTATGTACTTATATTTATATACAATATTATACTAGACAAATACAAAAGAAAATGTAACATATAAACTTTACTATATTGTAAAAGTTATTTATAAAGGAATAATATTTGTTTTTCAAGAATCAGAACCGTTTAAGACGATTTTAATCTTTATATAACTTTCTAATAAGAAAATATCTTTTTCTTTAGCATAAATAATATAAATAAACCCATTCGAATTAAATGCAATTTTAAAAGCAATATACATTGTTTTTGAGATCAGATTAATCTACAAAGGTTTTAAAATACAAATTAAATAGCATTGTCTGCAATTACGTAAATCATCAACCTATAAAAATGCGAATTGATTTAAATATTACTTTAAAATTGAATTGTTACATTATACGCAATTATAATATTACAAATTGAACCTAAAAATAATTTTAAATCAATTTATACTTATTTATTTTATTTTTTATTAAAACAAATATAAAAATATAATTTTAACAGAATGAACGAATTTTTTTATGAAAAAAGATAATTAATTAATTATACGTTATTTTATTAATTTGATCCTAATAGAATTATTAGTAATATTATATTAGTTTAAAATCTTAATATGTATAATATTTTAATATATTTATAAGATTACGCAATCGACCCTTCAATTAATCTTTTCCCAATTCACAAACTGGCATTAAAAACAAATGAACTTAATTTTTCCATTGCTACGTTTCGTTAATTTAATATTTAGGTGCCACAGATGTTTTAGAATAAAAATGTTAAAGAATCCAATCAGTGTAGAATCTACACTGTATAGATAATACGTTTTTAACACATTATAAAAACAAGACTTTTTGGATCGATTTTTCTGCGTTTTTCTCAAATAAAATAAAAAACGACGGGTGTCACGCAGAGAGAAATTGTCGCCGACGGTTTAAGCTGCTTGACTAAGAAAAAATAAATACATGTTCAAACCGGATCGTATGTCATTCGAATTTCAAGTTCCCGGTGTAACTTTACACGAGTCTTGAATATAAAAGTATAATACAAAATGTGAAAGCTACACACGAACGACTCTTGGGATAGACAACAGAAAAAAGCTTTTGTACGTCACAATAATGTAAGTAATTTATGTGATGTACAATAAAAAAAAAATACTAGACTACAAGAAATATACACACACGATTCAATTACGTCCGATGTTGTTTATTGACGAGATTGCATTTTTCATCATTATCAATGATTTTTGGATGCAATTAAGAAAAGAACAAGAAACATTATTAATCGAAGACATTGTAAAAATAATTCATTTCCGTTCCAATATTTTCTTCCGAACATTACTTAACATATTACAACATGAGTTGTTATAACTTGACAAAAAGCGAAAAGATCAAATCCAGACGTTCCTCCTCCGTCCCTTCGGTCCTCGGAGAAATTAGTAATGTTTATTATAATTAAGATTTGATACAATGATATAGCATTAAAAAATACGATTTTGAACGAAAGTCAACATATAATACAATATATTATAGTGATAAACCATTATTTTAATTATTTATTTAATTATTATTTAAATTTTACAACATGTGCAACATTTCCGTGAATTTTGCCGTTTTTCCGTTAATTTTTGGTAGTTTTTCTTCTCCCAAGGAAAAATCTTTGAAAAATTCAAAAACTGAGCTAAATAAAGTAACAACTAGATGAAATTTTCTATCAAAAGCATATCCTACTCGCAGTAATCGAACCATTATTTATACCCAAAAAAGTGTCTTCAGACTTGAGTAAATAAATTTTTTATAATATTTTTTTTCTTGATTTAATATTTATTCCGATATTCGTTATTTTTTTAAATTAAAACTATTTTAGAAAATCAACCTGGATACCTTTGCGTTTATATATCTATTAAAATAAAGGAGATTTAAGTTTTTTATTACTACCTAATTTTAATATTATACTTATGTAGTTTATTTACTAATTTTATAGTGCATATTTTTAGTTTTTTGTACATATTTTAATGTTTTACTGCGTATTTTAATGCATATTTGACTAGTGTTTAGTACGTAGAAATCCAGACCCTATAAGTTATAAACATATTATAAAAAACGTGCAATTCATATTATTTGAAAAAATAATATTTCTCATCGAATAAAGTGGTTTGTAAATATTGTTTTCGGTATTTTTATCTTAACGAGGGCTATGAGCTGGAAAGTCGTTTATGTAAATTTGAAACAAAATCAACGAGATTCCTTATTCTTGGCGGTGCCGCTGTTACTGATGGAAGAAGAGTGCAGAAGAGTTTCATTTTGGTGTGAGAGAAGTCATAAAGAATACCATCACCAGTACTATATGTATAATTTTATATATATATATATATATAAGAATATTGTAGTAGGCAAATATGTAAATATTTAGAAGGGAAGCAAGGACGTCGGTTATGATACCTCGTTTCGGGTTAAACGCGAAAAATATGCTAAGATCACGGAAGTTATCCAAATGCGGACCAAAAGAAAATTGAATAAACGGAATACTTTCGGCTACCTACTCTACGTGATATTGCACCTACAGAAAATCTGAAATGAACTCGCACATATATACATTTACGCCATCGCAACACATAAATCACACCGCAGCCGAGATTTGTTTTATTTTAATAAGAAATACGTGAAAAATAACATATGTATATATGCATATTATTCTTTTACGTATCCAACGAAAAGATAAAATAATATTTTTATTACCATATTTTTTACGACGAAATATGATATAAGTTACAAAAGAAGGTTACAAACTCGCAACTAAAATTATAGTAAGTTTAATGAATAATGATAATAAGTAATAAGATTATTTAAATTAATATTATTAATACAAAATGCTTCAACCTATCATATTTTTATTACTTTTATTCAAATTGGCACAGTAAAGTATATTTCTTTATCAACGTACTTTATGTATTTATTTTATCTGTATACGTAATGCTATTATTTGTGTTATTTTTTAATCAGAAATCTCTATGCGTAATAAAATATGTCACTTCCTTTGGATAATAATAATCAATAGGCATTGGGTTATCAAAAACACTAAACAAAACCATTTTTATACATAGATTATTTTATAGCAAATGACCTGAATTGTTTTAAAATTTAACAAAAGAATAAATATACCTATCCTTAATAATTTTCCTTCCTTGTCTGCATTTCGCGTCAACTGTTATAAATATATAATTCATTTGTTTGAGTCGTCTATAGGGTCGAATGGACCTCCGGGGCTTTGTAGGGTACAGATACAGGCATATGTCTATATTTTATCTATTTCAAAAACGATAATCCTTGGGCGCTTCCTTTATTAAATACAATAGGAATATAATGATTCGTTTTTTTTTTTTTACCCCAGTATACCACAGTATATCAATTCATTGTGGTAGAAATATTATAACAACAATAAGACCTTCATTAAATTTATATAATAGTAAGGCATTAATAATGATGTTTGTTGACGTACTAGCAAGTCCTACAAAATATGCATAAACATCATAATAAATTGTATAGCGTAGGTATACATATCATGTATCATGTATAATACATACTTATATATTATATATTATAATATTAAATATTTTAGATTTTATTAATTACAACATTATTTAAAATAGAAACACAAATAATGAATTTACTATATTTTTATTTTTGTTTTGATACATTTAGGTATATGATAATAATATCATATCTAAATTAAATTAGATTAGATTTTAATAAAACGTTGTATTAAAACATATAAAAATTGGTGTTTTTATATCAAATTTAATCAAAGTAAAAAGAAAACTAAAGGTCTAATTTAATACAACTTTAAATAAACACTCTCAACTAAACGGCTATAAAATATGTTTCCTACTTTTACAAGTCATTATTCTCCAGTGCTACTCGCAGACGATTGCATATTTTCACAGACGAAAATGGGGAAAAAACACGTAGCCAAAGACTGATGACCCAAAGGTATGCTCGAAATGAAATCCATCAGAACTCAAGGGAAAAATTCGTATATAAGTGGAACTTTATAAATCGCTATTAGCAAACGAAGGTCGTTTTTGTATATTATGAACAAGCTGACGACAAGGGACGCGGTGAAAAGAGGAGAAAGTAGCAATATTATAGCAAAACTTGGACAAAACGTATTGCTCCTTTCCAGACCGAAGGTAAGTCCGATTTGTCTTCACGCAATGCTTCCCCTTTTATATGAAGAAATTCACCAATATTTCACATCGAAATTGCACACGCATACAGTCCCAAGAGGTTAAATCAAAAACGAAAAACCAATGTATTTATCTTCAGACTGATATACATAGACTGCAACGTGTCTGTAGATTATAACATGTGATACAAAATCGAGTGCGCTACTTTATAACCCTAAATATCAAATCATGTACACACGCTGCTTTATAACATTATAATTTTCATACATTTCACTATATTGTGCAAAAGGCAAAACAATTTTAAACTAGAAGTCTATAACTAAACAATTATTCTGACTTTATTTTGTAATACTTACTGTGTTCAATCATTATCGATCATTAATAATTTTAAAATGGTCTAACATACTATTTTATATTTGACGTTAAACTAAATTGATAAACACAGAATAAAAAATGTATATGTATAATTCATAAACATATATTAGTATGTAATAACTCATTTACATGATTCATGTAGTTCATAATTCACATACATGTAGAACTTTAGAATTTCCTATAACATTGTATAAATTATAAACTATAATACTAGACGTTTAAAAAATTATATTATTAAATGGATTTTTTTATAACTTTAAAAAGGTTAATTAGATAGTTAAGTTAGATAAATAGTTAAGATTTCTATTCTGTTTTTCTTTTTTTTTTTTAATTAAATTTATCAAATAAATAACAATAGATACAATTTTGAATAAGTTTCTTAGAATAATAAATTAACTCGTCGGTTCCCTCTAATCTATTTTAAATTCACTCATATGACCTTGTTGTTGTGAACACGTTTTTATAACTTAAAGGAAAACATTTCTTAAAACTTAAAATCAATAGTCATCAATTTGTTATGATAACAGCAACATAGTTTATAAATGAATCGTAGGCACACAATATTTAAACTTATTAAAAAATAAAATTGTATTATTATATTACGAGTATTAAAATTTAATTTAATTAAAATTTTTAAAAATAATACGACTTATTACTTAAATCTTCAACGGGTGTAATTCAACTACACAGTAAATACTAATGATATATGTACTACGTCGAAGTTATTAAAAGAGATTCTAGTTTAATTATTGGTATTGATCAAATAAAATGAACGAGACAATTAACAAATAAATGGAACTAAAACAATCATAGTAGCTAAAAAAACTACATACTATATAGAATAGATACGGTATTATATAGTTCTAATCGAAAAAGTAATAAACACATACTATAAATTGTTTTTTTATTGTTATCAAAATGGACAACAGTTGATGTTATTGGCGAACTAAATTAAAAATCGTAAGCATATAATTTTGAGTTTTTACGCGACACGTGGTAACATAAATTAATAAAGATATGGATAAAAATGAATATAACTGGCTGGATTATGCACAGATGTTAATTTACATAGAAATGACGTTCAAACATCGATTACGACAAGCTGTCCAGTCGACCCCAAAATAGAATACCCACGTAGATGGTAGATAGGATACCGAAAAAAAAATATATTAGCCTTTGGAATATTAATTAATCGTCACGGTTAATATTTACTGCGAATTTAAACCAATTACTCACGCACTATTTTTAATCGAGGCATTATTTTACAGTTTTAATACAAATTGATTAGCACACATTTTAGATGTTTGAAAAATAATATCTTTGTCCGTACCCATACGATTAAAATAACAAATAATTACCCGTAACAAATAGTAGATGTTTACCTATTATATACAATTATTTATTTTTGTATAACATTTTGTGGTAAATAACAAATTATAAAATTCAAAGTACCTATTTACTACTCTCAATTTATTTAGTTTAACTCGAATAACTTCGAAAATCGTTGTTCTTTGTTTTATTAATTTGAATGTTTGTTTTTAATATGGAAGTATATTGAATGTCGTTAGAAAGGATAAAAACTGCTGATTTTTATAATAAGTTTTTTCTTGCTACTCCAAACAAAATCAAGATAAATTCATAAATTTCATAAACTTGTGATTCACACATTATCAACTAATATAAAACGTCATATAAAAATAATTATGAAATATTATAATTGAAATTGTTCAACTTTTTTAATTTTAATGAATTGCTGTTGCTAAATTATTTAATAAAATATATATATAATACAAATATACAATGAAGAAGAAAGAAACTGTATAAACAAAATAAAACCAAAAACCTTGAATTATTGGAAATGTTTATAAGTTTCTGACTTGTAATGTATAAAATTTAAATAAAACAAATTAGTCATAAGCATCTATGATAAAACAATTCCTTTAATATCAATTTATTATTATTACTGAATGTATATTTTTTTTTTTATTTTAATTATATTTTAAATAAACTTCCATATAACGACTATAACGGAAAATGTCAACAGACCCATTTTAAATAGGTACATATTAAAATGACCACTTAAAAACGGAGACTCCACTAACAAGACAGACGGATTATTGCTAAAAAAGTACAAAACTGTCTATAAATACGCCGGAAAAAAACTTATTAATTATAAGTATATATACGTTATAATATAGTAATTTACTTTAATATACTCTTATAACTTAAAATTTTAAATAATATTTGAGTATTTTTATACGTACATTGAGAGAAGTCAATTATTATATGTAAATATTTTACAGTTTTCGTTAAAAATTTGTCTTACAACTCAATAACTCATTATTCTATTCATTCTATTTATTATAGCATTGATTAGTATACATGAATATATAATCATCAATGGCTATTATATAAAAGATTTTGCGAGGGCCTGGGTAAAATTAAAACCTTGTGAAACATGTTCCTGAATACTTTAAGTATAAGACGTGTGTTGAAGAAAACTACGCGAAGCCTGAAGACTACTACCCCTATTTCCCCCTCCCTTAGTGTCATCCCTGATAATCATAGATAATAAAAGAATGGATAGGATAATGCTATACCGTTCTCCTATGGACTAATATGATATAATTTATAGTGTACAGTTGCATGGCAAACTACTTTAATACATAATGCAGATATTTATTTTTACCCACCCACCCCAACTTTTAATCATCAATACATACATAATTTACTCACAACAAAAGTTTATAATATAGGTACATAATAATGTATGGTATATATTTCTAAATAAATTATTAGACTTACAACTTTGTTAATAGAACGTTTTTGTTTGGATTATATTAATAATATTTATTTGATCTAATATGTATATATATTTCATTCATATCACTTAATACCCACTTCAAATTTTGAAGGAGCAACTGCTCCTTAAAAACCTATTTACCATGCCACTGATAGCCGATAATATATAATAATATATATTATATTGATTAGTATATTATATTATTATAATCAATGCTATAAATAGTATAGATAAGACAAGAAACCGAGTATAATTTCACTTTTCTATACTGTTTAAATGTATAATGTAAAAGATAAAAAATACCTAGTACGACAGTACCATTTTGATTATTGAAAATATCAACTTTTCACAGTATTTAATCTTATATTGTCTAATTTCTGGACCTTAATCATCAAAAACAAACAAAATAATACTTATCGTTATCACAAGTTATTTAATATTTTCCTAACTCATAAATATAATATATTAATATATTTTAACATAAAATTAAACAAATACATTTTTTGTATAAAAACTCATAACTTACCTAAAGTAAGATGTTTTAGTATGTTATTTTTAATTTTTATCTTTCTATAACAGAAAATGCAATTAAATAGACCTGCCGAGTGATAATATATCATATAAACTATACATATATATATAATATTACTATATATTAGTATAGGTATAGTTTTGCAAATAATATATTAATCATAATAGATTATTTAGGAGATAATATATAAATATACAACCCATAGTTATAATATAATATATATAGTTATATAATACATATATATAAATCAAAAGTTAGTAAGTGTATAACCATTGATTAAATATATTAAAAATGCATTTTTATTTAATCACTAAATAACTTAAACATGTATACAATTTTGAAATTTTAAAAAATTTTTAATAATTTTTATAATAAATACATACATTAAAAATTTTGAATTGGTTAATTTTAATTTTGAAATTATTTTTTAATTAAATAAGTCTATAAATTATGTAGATTAATTGAAATTTAAATATTTGGAAATAGCCAATAAGAACATAAAATCATACTTTAAATGTCTATGAAAAATGATAATATTTATAGTAAAACTGATTATTTGTTAGACAGCCTAAACTTTTATTAGTTTATTACTATATTATTTAAATATAAATATTCTGGGTATATTAACATTAAATAAATTGTATATTAAGACCCAAAAATATTTATGTAATAGTTTTTGAAATTCAATAATTTAAAATATTATGGTATTGGAAAATAATAGACTACATTTAGTTTTTTCTTATATTAGGTATTATTTATTTAAAAATATTTAAATAATATAGGTACATTTATATTAATAGTTACAATTTACAATAATTTATGAAATATTTCAATAGACATTATTTTATTTGGGATAAGAAAAATAATTACAAAATATTTAAATGCTTACAATAATTATGGTTATTACATTATTGTTATTATATTATTAACTAATTTAAATTATGCAATTAAATTTTATTTCATTAACCTAAATAAAAATCTACTAATAATTGTATATTCTTTATCAAAATTAATTATTATAATTTATATATTCAATAATAAATTAATATGGGTACACAAAAAAAATAAATAGTTTTTGATAACAATATTAATAAGTAATAATTATTATATTAGTTTTTTTTTTCTATTAAAAATATTAAATTTAAAATTAAATACTTAAAACATTTAGACATTATAATATATAAATTACAATGTACCTAAAAATAAAATGAAATAAAATGAAGTCATATGTAACATGCAATATTTACCTATTATTATAAATTTAGTATAATGACATAATAATACCTAATGCAAATATTTTACTTTTAAATGAATCAATATAGACTTTAATAAAATATTGTTATTGTTAATGTATTATTTAACACTTTAGTTTTCATAAAAAATTTAAATAACAGCATATTGTTAGTATTTTTATCAAAAAGCAACAATAAAATTAATAATAATTAAATTTTCATTCAAAGTACAGGTATATGGTGAACAGTAAATCAATTATTTAAAAATGCATTTAGTTAAATCTCACAAATACTATGACATATTTAATTTAATTATTTAAATATCTACCCATAAAATAATTAATTTTATATAATAAAGCCAAGTTACTCACCAACATGTAAGAAGATCCAGCAGCAGCTACTGGCCTTTGTTCTTCACTATCCGCACAGTCATCAGCCATACTTTCCAGTCTATACGCTAAAAAGATAAAACATGACGTAAACACAAACAACAACTTTAAAAATTCTCTTAAATACTAAACGTATTTATATATTACCCTACTGCTATTCATTGTAAGTACTTACCATTAACCATAGAGTTCTCGATTTCGCAGAAGCCTCCAACCAATGCATAAACACGTCACCACTCAATATAACATTTTACTCTTACAGACTCATTTTAACAAAAGTATGTAATATTTATAAACTACCACGATCCTTTTCTTAACATTAGGTAATATGAAATATATAATTTGATAAATCTTTTTTTTTTAAATCTAACCGACAACCGTCAAATTAGTATTCGGAACGTTTTGTGCCAATAACATTATAACAATGTCAACAATAATAATAATAATAATAACAAATAACAATTAAATATCATTTGTGCGATACTGCGATCAACAGGTCATGATAAGGTGATAAAAAAAAATAGATATTAGAAAAAAATTTCCTGGCAACAAACATATAACTGCACAGTGTGACCGTGCGCGCGCACCAATGTGTAGGTTGAGCCGGTTTTGTACAGCCAGACATCGCTTTTTTTACAACACTATAAATATATAAATGGTTATTATCTTTAGATTATGTCTAGATACTTACAATTTTATTTCCATTTTTTTTCTCATTTCTTTGTTTGTATAGGTACTCGTTTCCAGTTTTCCATGACTGTTGATCACGATATTTAGAAACACTATATACAAATATACAATTAATTAAATTATTTTGACCTAACTTATGAATATATACCTACTATGCAACTACCTACCTAATAATTATAAAGGTACAATAAGCGACGACAATCAATTAATTTATCTATGACAAATATCATATAAAATTTAAAGTTGGTTTTGTTAACTGTACCTTTAAATTTGTTTGTTAAATAATGTTTATATTGCTTTTCATTCTTATTTTATGTGGAAAACCGCGTGAAATTTTTTTAAAAAATTAGGATAAAATAGTGGTTACCACCGTATAGGTCTAAAATTTTACTCACTGACTCACTTTCATAGTAAATTTTAAGAACTTCGAATTTCAATGCCACTGAGTATATTCTTTACTTTATTACGAAAATTTATGAGAATTAAAAAAAAATATTTGTTGAAAAAATATTCTAAAAATATAATAAATTGAAAAAAAAATGTTTAAATTATTAACATAAATCATTTATAATTTATATTGTTATACATCCGCGAATATAAAAATGTGTTAAATATACAAAAGTACCTACCTATATATGCATCACATAGATATATCGAGATAAATGCAGTTTAGGTATAAGTAAAATACAGTAAAGGTATCTTATAAAAAAAAAAAATTGTATTATGTTTTGTTATACTTATAAATAAGTTATAAACTAATCTTTAAATTTTTTTCTAACATTTTCACTGAAGATTTAATTTTTGATATCAGTTAAAGTGGTTAAAAGTAACCTTTTCCATCCTGCCTGAGACGTAGAACCTGCAGCATGCAGCTATAATGGTATAATAATATTGATAATACTCGTACATCACTACAGTACATAATATGATGTAATTGATAATATATAATATGGAATAAAGTGACAAGCGCGGATTTATAGGAGGTCTAAATGTGCAGTTTGGCGAAATCATATAGACTTAGAGTAATGTTACTATATGAGTATAAATTAAATACCTATATTTAAACTATGCTACGAGTTACTCTATAGACGAATACAGCGCACGTCGGCCAAGATTGAATACTAAAATCCCTCAATTCCCGAGCTTTGTAATGCTATATACACAAAACAATATTGAATATACTATTAAAAACTTTCTATTCTAAATTCGTATACAAAAATAATAAAATTATAAGGCATAATAGCGCCATAGTTCTGTGAATAATAGTTCATTTGTATATTTAGGTACAAAACTATACTAACAAACAATTTTAATGTTCTTATAATTTAATTTTTAATATTATTTTACATTTTTCCTAATGAATGCAGAAACTATTTTTTTTATTTATAATTTTAAAATTACATAATTTTATATAATTGTACATAACATGATATATTAAAGTTAATAAACCTTAAATGTTATAAAATTCGATTTTACTCGAATAAAAACAAAACGAAATTATGTAACATTTTATAATTCAGTGTTAAATAATTTAAAATTATTATTATTATTGTTATTAATTAATTAATTATCTAACGTTCTAACCAGAAATAATCTCACATTTTCCCGGTGTTATATAGTTGTACATAAATTTACTCTTTATATGCACGCAGTTTAAATCTATAATATGCAAATTAAATCCCTCGTATAAGAGCGTTACAGTTAATCCAATGTTACCCGTTTAAAATAACTCCGTGTTTTATTTAAGAGCTGCAAGAATTTACCCCTCGACCTCTTTTACGTTTAATAGGACAATATTTCACCAATTATGTGGTATTAAATATATTACACTTTGGTCTTTTATACATAACAAAAGCTCTACCTACTATTCGCTTTATATTTATTTATATACTTTTATTATTTTGTTTATAAATTAAATATTAAAATGTTCGGTGAGTTTAAATGTTCTTATATTTAAATATTTATAATCATATATTCAAATTATATTAATATTATTATATGAGTAACAATCCGTGACTTAATAAAAAATTCACAGTTAAGAAACCACAAAAATAAGCTTCGGAATTGGATCGATTATGGTAAACAACAAAAGGTTTAGAAATAATAGACTAGAACAGAAAGAACGTTTCCATACGGACATCGTAATAAAGAAACAGATAGAGAGAGCTTGTCATGGCAGCGTTGCTGAAGCCTGAATGGTCCGATTGAAATAAGCTGAAAAAGTGAAGGCATAATATTGTCCCTTGATATATAAATTGTTTGTTACTTACAATTAAAATCAAAACCAATAGGTATAATATGTTATATATTACGATACATACCTGAATGAGTATACATAAACTCAAACTCAATTATATACTCATATAACTAAAGTATTAAATATTAAAAATTAACTATTAAAATATAATACTTAATTAATAATTTTAATACTAATTAAGATATGTTGATATTAGATATTCCTAATATAGGCTCAGTATCTGACATGTTACTAAGTAATTTTAAATCTGCATCAATATTATTTAATTTAAATACTTCTGACAATGTTTTTATGTCTAAGTCTAGTTCAAGTTTAGTCATTTTTTCCCACAGAAAAAATGTAATTCAAAACTTTTTATGAGAAACGTTCATTGGTTACTTAGAGTATTACATCCAATTTGGGATAAAAAGTAAAGCATTTCATTTCATATATCTTATTATCAATAATATATTGTGTAGATCCCTCATCAATTTTTCATGAAAACTTTCTTTTTTTTTACCTCAAGTATAGATACTACTAAGTAAGATAGTAAGATAGTAGTATAGATAGTAAGGGTAGAATTATTATTGCAAACTTGTACAACTTCATTATAAAGAATGCTGAAATTATTATAATCAGTTTTCAATGTACTAAGATACTTTCTGAGTGATTTTACTAAGGATACCACAGATAATAAGTTTCAATCTGCATCACCACATTTTTGGATATTATAATGTAGAATTCTTCAACTGCAATTTTATAATTTTATTCATAGTGGTGTAGCGCATATAAATTCAATGAAGATATTTTTCGTGTGCCCCCACAAAACTGCGCTCTCAGGATATGCAGCTATACCCCTGTGGGCACGCTTATGACGTACAAGGACATTCGGTATATATTATGAATAATTGGCACTTTGACAGGTATATAATTATATTATATTCATAGTCGGATTAAGGGGGGGGGGTCTAGCCGAGACCCTCTTAAGTACAAATAAGATAGGGGCCCATACAATAAGCCGATATACATATTTTCTGTGATTTTAAATACCTATATAGTTTGCCTATATTTTTAAAAAACAATTTTTTATTGATAAAAACAACTAAAACACAAAAGTACGTTATAGTTTGAAAAGACACATTTTACTGCAATTTTCATTTATATTATCAATTAATGTTATTTATACAATGTACTACTGCCATTTTTTATTTATAACTCATTTAACTGAAAAATATAATGAAAAAATTGATTTGAGTGTCACAAACTATATATTTCAAAGTATAAAAATGATGTAGATTCTACTTTGATTCTAGATTCTACTTTGTTAAACGAACTTGTACAATTTTGAGAATACTGGAGTCTATTGATCCAATTGACATTATCAAATTATTCGACTGGTTTGAAAATCAGTCACTCAAAGAAGTATTTCCTTATATATTTACATCTTTAAAAATATATTTAACAATTCCTGTATCTAATTGTTCTACAGCTGAGATGGTTTTTCAATATTAACTAAAAATCTTATTTTTTGATTATTTTCAACACTTTTCCAATGCATTTTTCTACTGGCCAAGCCAGTAACTCGCCAGGCCAATCCAGGCCTGACCATAGATGAGTTAATATTTACTATTAAATGTATACGTCTTAATCTATGGTACATCTGACTATGAAATGTATTTAATAAGGACAAGAAGGTAGATATTTAATAAATATTAAAAAACTATTTAATATCGTATTAACTCGTCCAGTATAGCAGTATTGATATAATAATATATGTTTATGTTTATAATCATTAGTAGTATTTTAGTACAATAATAACAATACAAATTAAAAATTAATTCCCTGCAAAATAATGTATAGCCATTTGTTTATTATATTGTAAAATCTATTTTCCCTTTTTAGCAATGTCAAATAGTCACCCACTTTTAAAAATTAAAATATATAATTTCAAAATCTTGTGATCATTGTTATTGTTTGAGTTGTACAATATTTTTTTTACCGTCCACTTCAGCATTGAACATTATACCACTATAATCCACTTGCCAAATTTATAAGCTTTCCCCAGAGAGTGTTTACTATGAAAACATTTTAGGCAATCATAATAATTTTAAATTATTATCATTACGGAGCATGTTGAAGATATACTTTTCCAACAAATGTACGTTCTCATTTCTCTAATTAAAAACACGACCGGTCTTGTTTTGCATTCGTTCGCGGTTACTCCCTATGGAACCATCATATTCTGTAACCAGGCTTTATAAATTTGTTCCATAAAAGCAGCGGGTATATAGAGTGTAAAGTATGTTTTATATTAAATGTTTTGTTATAATAATTTAACAGTAAATTTTAGTAACTAGAAATTTTACTCAGGAAAATAAATCATTTATAATATTATTGTATTATTATAATTATGTATTGTGTAATACGATAAAACGTCATAAAATTATTTTCTGTTTCACATTGTATATTAATAGTATCAAGGACGTCTATATTCAAAAATCTAAGGGGGAACATAATATATTTTTATGCATAAACATGTAAAAAAATATACAATACTTTGTATTTTATAGCATTGATTATAGAATAGACTATTCTATAATCAATATTTATAGTCATAGTATCTTATAAAATAGTACATTTTACATACATAGATATTAGATACAAAAAAGACTGAGAGACCTAACCAAAACCAAACCAATGGACGCCAGTGGGATCCAAAAGGACCATGCCCCCCCCCCAAAAAAAAAAAAAATACCTAAAAAAGTAAAAAAAATAAATATTCCAACTTCATTAGATGCACATGTATAAGGACTAATCAATATTGGTTGAAAAACTAACTAAAATTTTAAAAAAATTAAATAAATGAAAAAAAAAGTCATATTTAAATGATATTATAGCTATTTACTCATTTCCTACTATTTTATAATAAAATAATTAAAAACAGAAAAATTATTAACATATGACATATATTATTTTGTAAAAAACATTAAGATAGATTAGAATAGACCTAATATCATTTCTATAATATCATTGATTATAGAATAGTCTATTCTATAATCAATGCTAATATCAATGGTAAAAACTATTTTTCCTATTATCTCCGATTTGTTGTTTAATCTGTTATGCCTCGCTCAATTATAGTTTAACTATAAATTACATAATATTCAATACAGTCTTGTACTTATACAACAGTAAATATTTTTACTTATCATTCTATGATTTAAATAAAATACAAAATTAAAAATAGTGAATCGTATTTTATGCGGTAGAACTGTATGTTTTATTTTTAGATTCTGAACGTAGCGAGGAATGTATAGTTTTTACAAAGATGTTTTTTTTATGTATGAAAACAATTTTTTGGATAGAAATAATGATCCAATTACCACAAATAGGTTATACTTTCTGTAGCAAATTGGTATTTTATTAAGCTCATTTTTTGAATTTCTCAAAAGTTTTTCGTTAGAAATAGAAAAAGTACTAAAAAGGCAAAAAATGGCAAAAAATCGGCAAAATTACAATTTCAGTAATTTTTAATTTTTTTTATTTCGTGATAAACTGCAAATAACTAATTGAGTTTTAGTCGTAGACTTGAAAATGCTTTTGAGTACTTACATAGGTAATATCACGCGTAATAAAATTTTGAAACAGATTGATTAATTTTTTGGCTAAATTTAGAAAATCGAATTTTTTCCAAAAATGTTTTATTGTACTTGAAATTTTTGGTTTAACGGTTTGAAATTTTTATAAAAGCCTACTTATATACTATTTAATCTATTTACAATTTTTTTTTTAAATCGTAAATGACAATTGTTATCATGAAGTAATAACTCCTTGAATTTTGATCGTAGAGACTTAAAATTTATTTTTAATATTTACATAAGTAATTTAAACTCTTGGTAAAATTTTGGAATGAATTATCAGTATAATATATTTTGATTCGCTCAGAATCGTATTTTCTAATGCAACATAATTGCATTCAAATCTTAATAATCAAAATAAACCACTAATTTCCTCGGAGTCGAAGGGACGAAGAAGGAACGTCCTAAATTGACCTTCCTGCTTTTTAAATTTTATTATATTAATATCTAATGTATTATATTTTATTCTATTGTATAATGATTAAATTAAAACTACTTCCTTGTGTAATATTATATCAAAAAATATAAATGTATAATTATATAGTAACTACGCTACTATTTTGAATATGTAACATAAATCATAATTATGGTATGCAACATATTATGTAATGTAATACATGTAATTGATCAATTGTAACATTTAAATTGGTAGTGATATAAATTATTATATTTTCCTTATTATTGTCACACTGATTATCCATCTCAGCGTTTCAATTTTTGTTATTAGAATTTAGGATCTCTTCTAAATATTAGTATATTGATCTGTGGATCTCTCTAACCTCTAAGTCTCTATATTACTCTATGCCGCTAATACCCTATCTATATGGTCTGGACCATGACAAAATAGATTTAAATTTTTATAAATGATATAACGAGAAAGTATAAGATACAATAATCAAATTGACAGGATTGGTGGATTATGAAAAATAAATAAACATATACAATCTATAAATAAATATTAAGAAAACTGAAAATAATTGGAACTTGGAAAATCACAATCTAAAAATAATTTACGATTTGAATTTAAAACGACATAGAGACTATCCTTGAAAGTGATGATGACCTGATAATGGGAAATAATAAAATATTTTAAAATAATATATTGCGTACTTTAATACTTGTACACTTCTGTATTTGCCCTAGAATTTTTGTATCTATTCGTCAATAATATCGTTTTATTTTTCCTCTATTTGTCTATTCCTCACGGTATTGTCAAAGCTAATAAAATTCTGTTGCCGCCCAAGTTTAAAACTATTCTCATAAAAATATACAAACCCGTTATATACTAAATACGAGATTGTACGATCATTATTTTTTTTGCAAGTTTAATATTTTGTATAATTTTGCCTTGAACAAATAACGAAATGAGTTATCCGGATGACAGAACATACAATGTTAAACAACAACAGATCGATGAAAACATATTTGTCGATTTTAATGCTGTAAGTATATTTCTGTACTGACCTTACTATTATTTAATTATGATTTTCCATTTGGTATTCAGATAAATTATAATGTAACCGTTACAATTTAACCTTTATGAACCATACGAAATTATAAGAGGCATCCAATTTAATGCAAAAATGTATATTTGGATCAATCTTTGTATTATAATATTAGGCCCCAAAAATTTCTTGTTGAAGGTACTACTATATAGTTTGGCCGCATGCCACTTTTTTGTCATCCATTCTATATTGTAATATATATTAGTGAAAATTAAGACTATGAATTTTTATCATTTGTATTTTTTTTCATATTACTCCTGCAATTACCTTAATTAAGAACATAATTTGATTCGTATATTATCACAGAAATACACAATTTTAATTTATTGCATTATTTTGTATTTTCTTATAATTTTCAAAAATGTTTTATCATTATATATTGATTGATTAAATAGCATTTATATACATTTTCAATTAATTAAATGCATATTCAGCATTTTTGTTGTAGATATATTAATAATTATATTGAATGACTAAAATTTTGATTATTTGTATTTATATTTTATTTAACCAAATAATTCATTGATGTAACATACAATATAAATAGATATTTATAACAGTGAAATTATCTTTAAATTAAGTTGTTATAAGTACAATAATTCAGTTATTTTCCTTGAATTTTTTAAAACCAATTTTTAAATATGCATAGAACCGGTGGAGCGATGATCCCGTTCTATTGTACAATATTATAAAACTATATTGTTGGTGAAATATCACCAAATATATAAATTAACTAAGTTTCTTTGTCAATAGTGTATTTATATATCAATAAAAACATAATGAATTAGTGTAACTTAGTTAAAAATAGTTTTTAATTCATTTTTCCACAAATATATTATATATATGTTTTCTACAAATTTTAAATATTAAAATTATGAAATTTTAAACATTTTCATGTTTTAAAAGCATTTTTTAGTATCATTATTCATAACGTATTTATGTAATTTCTGTATATTTTTAGTGTGTCATTTTCCTAGTGATGATGTACAATAAGTAATAATATATTAACTAACAGAAAATAATTAAAATTATAATTATTGTGATGCACATTGATTAATAATTAAGTTATACAGTATTGGACTTGAACTTTTAATGGAACTTCTTATATCTTAGTGAAAACATTTTGATACTAGAACCATTACCAGTATTTTTCATTGGAGTGTATTATGTATATTTACTTATAAAAATATTAACATTTGATTATGGGAAACAAAAAAAAACTGTAACTAAATATTTCACATAATCTTAAGTTATATTACTTTAAAAAAATCATTTATTTATATTGACTGATTTATTATTAAATCGTGTGATAATTATATTCATACACAGGGCCGGATTGGATAAATTTAGCCTACCGAGATAACAATGTTTTATAATTTTATCTTTTAAATGTATATATAGCTAAATTGTTTATAGTATTTCTATTAAATTTTATTTTGAAATAAAATACTATTGGGGTGTAACACTAATATCTTATTTTTCAACACATTTCCTATGTAATTTATACCAACCCACCGAGATTTTCTTGGTAACTCACCAGACCAATCTGGGCCTATTCATACATTTTGTTATATATCCAATAAAATAATTTATGAAGGTATTATATACATTTTTTATAATTTTGTCTTGTGACGTACATCTATATTATAATGTTGTAACTAAATGTGTTTGAAGTAAAGAATTAAACTTTTGGTAATATATAAAGTTTGTGGAAATAACTACTACTTGTGTAAAGTTAATTATTAAAAAATTGTTTTCAGTTGGTAAAACAGTTAATTACAGAAGTAGATCATAATATACAGCTAGAGAAGGATGTAGAAAATGTACTGTTACAAATATCAAATGATTTTATTGATGACTTGATAAAATCAGCATGCATGTTGGCCAAGCATAGAAAATCAAAAATTATTGAAGTTAAAGATATTCAAATATACTTGGGTAAATAATTTTAAAATTTATGTTATTTAATTGTCATGATTTGTGTGTATCCTACATACAGTGACGCCTAAGAAGTGTAATAATATGTATAGCATAGTATATATTTCAACACTTACCCACCTTAATACTTGGGGAAAAAAGTGCAACAATTCACAAAGTTCTTAAATGATTCACGTTCGTTCTACAACTAGCCCTAACAATATATATTTAAAGGTATAGATGTCACTATACCTGATACATAGACTGGGTGCTACTGACTACATACATTGAAATGTAATAGTCGAAAACACCTACCAGTATTTACTCTAACATTTATATAAACTCAAACAAAAAAAATATAATACAATATAAAAATAGTATAAGCATGGAACCTTTCATAACCTGTTGGAGTGTGAAAGAAATGACTAATATTGTTATGAATTTTTTCAGAACGGCAATATAACATGTGGACACCTGGTTTTGAGTTTGAAGAAAGATGTACATACAAACAACCTCATTTTACTACTGAAGCACACAAACAACGAATGAAAGTTATCAAGAAAGTTAGAAATAAATACTAATTTACCATAATATACCAATGTTTGGATTAATATTTTAATTATTAAATAACATAATTATAATTAATAATGTTATTATTTGTATTTAATTATATCTATTTTTTATTATTGAGATACAAAACATTAATCTATACTCTATTCCAAAAGAAACCATACCAGGTAGCTTCCAGTTTTTATTCAAAGGTGGACACCTACCAATGAACTACCAAACTTGATAGTAACATATCATATAATCTTTATACAGTTCACATTATATTGATAATATTGTAGCACTGTAATATGTTCGCTCTTTGCATAACAATAAGTTAACACATTTTGAGTATTTTTGGACACGCTTTCAAATCATTTTCGTCATTGCTAACCCGTGGAAGAGGGATCTGTACGTTCACATTCATCATTTGTACATGCAAAAAATTGGTATGCTCACTTTTGGAATGGAGTATCATTGCAATGTTCCATACAAACATCATGAAACTAAGTGAAAACATTTTCTACAATATTTGAATTCACTAAAACCTATAAACAAATTAATTAATATTAATGAAATTTAAAAAAATAACAAGTTACTACATGTTTTAGCCATTTAGCCTTTAGACATTTAGCAATATGTTCTACCTAAATGTTACAATTTAAGTTCTATGTTGCTGTTATTTTACTATATTCTCTGTTAGATATACAGAGACAGAATTATTAAAAAACATGTAGTAACATGCAAGAACGTCCTCTTAAAGTATAAATTCAAAAGTGACCTTATATTGGTTAGGTTAAGTTACGTTTTTATGCAACATGCACATTATTTATTATAGATGCAAAGTAAAGATTGATTAAATCTAGGTCTGGGCTGATTTCGATAACCTGATATTAACATGAGTTACGTTAGTATTTTTAATTTTTTTTACCGATATGGTATGTAAAAAAAATTATATTGCACCTATATCATTAATTGCATTAAATATATAATTATGAAAATACATAATAACAATTTATAAAATAATAATTATATATAATATTGCTTTTATGAGATATCAGTATAAGGCTTTCTCCAAAAGTTTTAGTTTTTTAGTAAATCTATATTATATTTCTCGGTATTGGGCATCACAAAAATAGTATTGGCCTATCCTTACTTTTTAACAAATATATAATTTTCAAAAACAATTATCATCAAAGTTTATCATTATCACAAGTCACAGGAGAATTAATAAAATAAAATAATTGAAAAATAATAAAAAATAAAAATATTGATGTTCAGTCATATATCAGGAAGTTATCTAATTAAAATACAATTATTGTATTTCATTGAATCATGTGTATTTGAATTAATAGACTACTTCAACTAATTTACAATCAACTTTTTATATTTTTTTATTAAACAAACAAATTTGAAATTAAACATAAATTCATTTATCAACATTTATAGGGTTATCAAGCAATAAGTCTTCCATAGCATAGAAATAACAGAATTTAAACGAGGTACTAAATATATTATATCCTAATAGTTCAACTTAAACCATATCTTCCAGAGACAAAATAATCATGTTAAATAATTCATTAGTCTGTTCAGAATCAAATGTCATCAAGCAATCCAAACTATTTAATTGTGGCGATAGTCCTAAAAATAAAGCCAATTTTGTTGCTAATGGATTTTTTTCCTCTACCACTGGATCATTATCAGGTTGCATCTAAATACATATGAATACAATTTAAATGTATTTTTTATAAATGTACACAATTGTTAACTTACTTTGTCAGCAGTGAGTTTATGAACCAAACCATCCGATCCCAAATAAAATATTGAAAAGCCATCATGCCACCTAAAATAATAAACAAATGTATCATTAAATTTATATAATTATTTTAATATATGTTTCATAGCATGAAAGATGAAACTATACAGATGTTAATCTAATAAATAGCATTGTAAATAATTTAAAAACATTTTTAGCATTTAAATAGTAGTATTTTGGTCTAATATCAGTAATAGAATTATAACAGCTTATGTTAGATTTTAATTTAATATATGGAAATTATATAATATATATTGGTAAAATTACATACGATTCTACATTTTCTTTTATAACTTGCTCCAAGTCCCAAAGCCTGAATTTCCAAAACTTTAAAAACACTTTCATTCCTGTTATTCCTTTGATTCTCCAGCGTACTTTAATTGTTCCATCTTTAGGGTGTTTGGTTATCTTTAATATATCAAATTTTACAAAAGCATACTTGATATGACCCATCAAACGCAAAATTGATATTGTTGTCATAAAGTATTGTAAACCTCTAAACAAAAGATTGATATTTGAGATTGTAATTGATATGTTTAATATTTTTACTGACTTACATGTAACTTGTTCCTCTAATATTGTTTTCAAATACTAAATTAGGATGAAACATAGAATAGTCCAAATTTTCTTTAAACATTTTTGGCAACTATAAAATAAGTAAAATTGTAAAAGATATAAAATAATTAAATAACAAAATATTATTTCAAATAATATATAAATATACATAACAATGTTTTAATAATCAAAATCATTGAATACTGTCATTACTTACACTGTCGACTAATCTATCATGCATAACATTTAGTTGTTCTTCACTGGGCATTCCATTAGAATCTGATATGTTATTATTATCGCAAGGAGTAAATTCAGAAGGAGAAACATTCGTTTTGATCATGGTGCTTTTTAAATTTGTTAAGGGTGAGACGGAATTATAATTGTTGTATGTGTGTTTGTTAAACCATTCAACCACAGCTGTTGTAGAATGTTTGTTTTCTCCTGGTTGACCAACGCAGTACAATGGCTGAGAGTGACGGAACAAATCGTCTACATAGTTAAGCTTGAATTTGTTCTGGACCTATTAATAATCGAATTATAAGTACATTATTGTCTGACCTAACTAGTTATAATATTATGTATATAGGAATATTAGTAGATATTTCATATTTGATTGACGAGCGACAGTGTTGTAGTCGTTTGTACCTGAAATTCGATCGAATGCTGTTGAACTGTGTCGGACAACAAGTGGCCGCCGTACGATGTAGTTTTGGTCGTACCCAACAAATACTGATGACCGTTTCCAATTTTCGTGCAAATCTTGCGCACCGCATTGGCCATATTTCCGTAACGATCGTACTACGGTCAGAGTGTTAGATGATGTGCAAGTTGTGTTGTTTGTTGCGCTTTTGGAAATTAGTAAAAATACATCGGAAAACGGACAACAAATACGACGTGCCGGCTTGGGTGAAAAAAAAAATGTTACATGTAAAAGTTCTCATAAATATTATGAAATTTCTCGTAAAAATGATAACTTAAAACGCCGTATACTGATAACAGAGGGCGAATGATATCAGTAGACCAATGTGACCAACATCGATATAAATATAATTTTTGAATATTTCAATTTTTGGCGCCATCTAGTTATATCTATTTATTTTTTTAATTTGAAAATAACTAGAATAAAAACCCGAAGAATAATTGACGATTTTATCTAATCTGTGGTTTCATTACAAAATAAACAGGAATATCAGCTAAAATTACACATCCAAAATCACTTTGCATGCGTATAGAATAGAGTGGACTATAGACTAAACACTAAAAACTATTGGGAATTTTTTATATTTATACCACAATGTACAGAAGATATTATCTTCTCTACATCAATATAATTATCGTGATTTATACTACAGACTATGTGAAATATTTCATATTGTAGTGTGTGTTTATAACAAAATTAGAACTACCTGTTGTGGCGTGATCAGTGTTATAATTACGCAGTTGCGGCGTTTAAAATACGTGTGAGTTAGGTTAGGACATTGTGTGTTACGAATTATGATTATTGTTATTAGTTATTATTTAACTATTAAACATAGAGTATGAGAACAAAATTGTTAATAAAATGGGTTGTAAAAACGTGTTGCGTCGTCGTAACAAAAATTTCACGCTGCCACTAAGAACTGCTAATTGCTATTGTGATATACTAAAATTTTGCCTTGTAGAGTTGTAGCACATATTTCCTATATATATTATAGACATGTAAAACTTATTCCTGTTAACTCATCTAATTTAGTCTTATTACATTCTATGTTTATAATATACAAACAATTTTTAACTTAATATATCAAATTATTATTATTATTTATAATACATTTTATTTATATATAATACATTTAAATTAAAATTTGATCTATTCTACTGTGATTAATTATATATGCAAAGCATTTTTTTATATTGTATACTTATTATAATGACATCCACAATCCACGAAAGCTATTAAATTTTCAATAAAATTCAAAATATAAAAGTGCAACTACAATATTAAAATTTTAATTTAGATTATTAAACAAAATACAGAATTTAAATAATGTATTCATGTTGAGTTTACAGCTAAAATTAAGGATATAGATAGATTGTACATATAAAAAAAAATATATGTAATTTTATAGTCACATAGTTGAATCTCAATAAAATTGAGTAAACTTCAGATAATACAATGCACACGATTTAATATGCATACATATTTCAAAAGTTTAGTCTTTTTTTAACAGACCTCGAAATAATATTCAACTTAATTTTCTAGTATGTACGAGTCAAATATAATAATTATTGAAGAGTGATACAACAGTCTTCGATATATATTATAATATTATAATTATTACCCAATCATTAGGCTATATTATTTAAACGGATATCCACGTTTTACAAATACGTCAAAACTCAAAAGCTTTGTCTAAGTCAACAATTGTTAACATTATCAAAGAATTAAGAAATCATTCAAAACACATATCTAAAAGATATAATGTTATTTGATTTTATTATGCCTATTGTTTATGGAAACACATAATAGGTTATTCTATAGTCATTAATCAATGATAATACCTATGTGATTTTGGTAAAATGTTATCCGAAAATAAACTAAAATTAAAATTAAAACAGAAAAAGTAAAACACGTTTTCGTTATAACTATAGCCTATAGGTAATATATTACTGAAATACCACGAGCTAGAAAGCATTGAAAACGTTCACTTTCCGCTCAAATTTTTATAATTTGTGTTATTCTGTTAATATTATTCAATTGATGGTTAGGAGTACTAAATAATGTGCCTATACTCTATAGAATATTGCTTGTTATTCGGGTACATACCTGTAACCAGGCCCGTATCGGCCTGGCGAATTACCGAGAAAATCTCGGTGGGCCGGTAGAAAAATGCATTGGAAGTGTTGAAAATAATCGAAAAATAAGATATTTATGTTATACCCCAATTGTATTGTAATTTAAAATAAAATTTATTAAAAAAATTATAAAAAAATTAGGTATATTTATGTTAAAATATAAATGATGACCTGGTAAAATATTGGTATCTCGGTGGGCCAAATTTACCCAAACCGGCACCCTGAATGTAACGCCGTATTGTACGGTGTTATGTACAAACTGTAAATAGCTGATCGATAGACCGGCGAACAACCGATACTGAGAAGTGTTCGACTTGTAACGTACACGCTGGTCGCATATTGTAGCGAGTACGAACTCTGTCCTGCACACGTTAAGTTTTTTTTTAAACTCGACTTCGGTAAGTTTGGGCTCGTGATTCGCTACACTCTACTCGAATTTTCGATCAGTTAAGTGTATACAAATGCACGTGGTCGTTCGCAACAATTAAAAAAAAATCCAGTTCAGTTAGTTCATGCCATGCCCAGGACTGAACGAGCTTTCAGTCTTGCATACATACGTTAGGACTTGCTTGAACGGCCTGAACTGTACAGTCAAGTTTTAAACAAAAACTGAACGTGTTAAAAAGGTTTTAGGACCTTGTATTACGGCGTTACATTACATCTAAAACTCCAGTGTGTACCCTACTTTACAAACATTTTTTTTTTCATACGATTCCAAAACATTTGTTTATTTTATATTTATAAGTTCTAACATATGTCTGATATACGTATGACGTCGATAATTATAAACTATAATAAGAGTATGAGAAATGAGTCATATTTCCCATAGTAAAAGAAATTTCATTTCACTATGATAGTTCCTACCGAGTATCTATTGTCTATTGTTTTATGTATTTGTTTGTAATATTATGTAGATAAATGGTAGATATTTTGTTGTAGTAATAGACAATAGAAATAGTATACAAATACATATTTTAAAAAAAATATTTATATATAAAAAATACCTATTATACCTAATAGAAACACTATTTTTAAATAATTACTGTTATAATTAATTATTTATAAGTGTGACGTCGTATGACGGTCGGTTCATCGTGCGCTAAAGTACATGTTTTTTAATTTTTTTTTCTATGAGCTATGGTATATAACTGATCAAATGTATCCGCTAACCCACCTAAGCAGTACTATGCCATAACGATTCAATTTTTTCTGCAAACATATTGTAAATAGTGTATCAAATAGAATGAATAAGAGTGGTTGAGTAAAGTATAAAGATGCATTACCATAACTTCAGAAGGAAATTCGGGAAGTGGATGGTAAGAAGTCCGACCACAGATTAGTATAGTAATGATTCCGACTTTTGATCAATTCATTTCAATAGCAATAATTTAATGATGAATAAATGTTATTTTTCGTATTAAATATTGCAACCAAATTTTGAATAAAAATTGGATACACTTGCCTTCTACAATTATTATTACAGAATCACTTAGCATAAACCATAGATATTGGAGTTACTTTAATATGTAATTTTTTTATAATATTGTTGTGAACTATTTATGTCATTAATTAATAATTATTGGATTTACATTATATCAAAGACTATATTACTATCTATATTATTATTACATTAGTGTTGTTTTGAATTTTTGATAGATGATTATATTATATTATAATAATCTTCTGTATCTATAATTTATAATTAGTGATTACTATTTATTATTATTCATATATTATGCAACTATATATAATATATATGTAACATGTAGTACAAGACTGGCCATTTTTCAAACTTAGTTACATAGGTATACGATGATATTGTTTTAAAAAACATATTCTTAATAAATTACAATATCCTATTTATTTTTAATCATGTTTGAACTCAATTCATCACATAAAATATATATTGTAACCAGACTTAGAAATCCCAGATCATAACACCATTGTGCCCTAATAGTGTCACATTTATATATTAATATATTTTAATACAAAAATTAAGTAATTTTGTTTTTAGAGGACAGTGTTGGGAGGATTATACCATAGCTGATATTTGAAATTGTAACATTAATTTATTAATTATATTTTATAATGATGTGTATTTTATAGTTTTAGTAGTCAATACTATACTTTTAATTAAAATATTAGTATTATATATGATATGGCTAATTTATTGACATTTAGAATGGGGTACCATTAGACAAGGTCACAATGGTGTATTGAGTGTTGTGGTACATATATGAACGAATTGCCACTGAATATTAAAGGGGAAACTATGCTTCTCAAATTCTGCTATTAACCTTAAATACCTAACTCTAGAATGAAGTGTATACATGAGTAATTATTTTACTAATTCACTGCCGAATATATATAAATTTACCTAATCACTATAATGAAATCAGTATAATTTATTACATTTAAATATTTTAAAATATAGTTAGAATTCATTGTGTAACAAATAAAACAAAAAAAGTAAAAAAAAAAAAAAATCAAACATAATATTCATTGATGTGATTTCATTTTTGTTAGTAATAAAAACTAAAAATTATATAATGTAATCGTAAGGGAAGAGGTAGAGGTGGTTTGATGTTGACAAAAATGTAACTTGTATAATATTTTAATTTATAAAAGTAATGAAATAGTTCTGGAATCATACTGATATATAATTACTTTTATTATAGGCATAATATTATAAAGAAATTAAAACTTTCAAAAAACAAATATATTTTAAACATGTAATTTGAAAAAACAGAATACTTTGACTAATAGCAACAAAAAAATATTACAAATTCAAAAATTCAATTTAACCGTAAAACAAAAAATACAACATTTAAATTATGACATATGAATATATTTAAATGTACTAAATCCCTTTTAGCTTATGTTTATTATAATTAGATATTTTAATTTGTTTAATTATATACTTGTTAACTAATTACTTAAGATACATTTAATATTAATTTTTAATCTACAATTTATAAATATAATTTAAAATGTAAATATATTAAATACATAGTACTTATAAATTTGTATGAAATTAGTCATACAAATATTTATCTAAATAGTATAAATTTTGGCATCCAAATAAAAAATACGACCAAAATATAAATTATTATTAAAAAAACGTTATTAATATTTTAGCATAACTAATATTGTTTCAAGTATAAACTCAAGTTTCATATATTTAGAATTACATTTATACCCTATATATAATCTTTAAATCTGTCCATTAGTTACAAAATGTATTATTCTAGAAAAAAAAAATTATATCTACACAATGTATTATCATTTTTACTTGCTAATTACTTATAATTTAGCAAGACATGATGTATTTAATATGAATACTTCACGTTGATCGAAAATGTTTATTCATATGGATAAAATTCATACTACTAAAAATGTGAGTAAATAATAAAAAAAGTGAATAATAAATAAATAAATTATGAACAATATTATTACATAATCAATAGAATTATTGATTATTTCAGCTAAACAATATTTATATTTACATATATAAAAAGTTCAGTTAACATAAGAATATTCTGCAGTTTTTGGATAAACATTTACATCTTATTTTTTTATCTTTGTTGCTCACAGAAGTCATATAATTAAACATTATCTCTTCACCTACATTGATATCTCTAGAAGCAAATAAAGCCAATGTTGGCAAGTTTGTATCATAACAATCAATCCACACAGCATATATGGCCAAATTTGCATCACAAGAATGATTAATAAAATGTGAGATATTACCAAACATAGTAGCATCAATTGAATAAACACAATCATTCTTATCGGTATTGTAATCTAAATCAAACATATATGTAGACTTTGGTCCGCGAGAATTAGCACGCTTTTCAGCTTCTACTCGAGTGATAATTTCACCGGTATATTTGGTTACATAAGAACCTTGCTTTATAGGCATTAACGTTTTAACTCCCCAACCACGATGATTATCAGTACGGAATATCTGTAGTTTTAAATTTCTACAAGGACCAAGTTGGACAACTCTATTCACACATGTGTTATCACAGTGGCATTTTTTATTACACTCATAGATAGGAGTGCCTTGAGGAACTATAATACGTTTTTGTCTGTTGTACGCTAATGGAAAATCATCAAAATGGCAACTATGTTTCTTTCGTTTTTTTCCTCCACATGTAACATCGCAATAACACCTAAATCAAAAATGTAATAAATTAATTAATTAGCAAATATACTATATTGTTCCTTTTTTATTTACCAAACAGGAGGATCATTTGGTATATAGACTCCTTGGCCTGGGACACATTCATCCATATAAAGAAATTTTTTTGGGGGACCTTCAAAGTCAACACTATTAACCACGCTTATATTAAATCCACAAACTGCATTCATATCTCTTTGCCATTTATCTAATCTATATTGTTGCTTTTGTCTTCGTTTGCTTATTTCAATTAATTTTAAATTGTGTTTAACTAAATTCAGTAATTCTACACTTCTATTACTGTGAGGTAAGGTTGATAAATAAGCTATAGTACCTAAAACAAATTTTTCGTCGATCAATGGAATACCTTCTTCGACTACATTGTGTAACACCTCAATAAGTTCTAATTCCGTAAATGACGAAAGCGAATCATAAAGTCTTTTAAATTTATCAGTTTTCTGAATATTCTTTGGAACTATTTTATTTGATTGGTATTCATTTAAAATATCTTGACAATTAGTTAAATTTCGGTAAGGTTCCCATGTACATTGGTCCATTGGATAATTTTTCCATTTTACTAAATACATTGTTTTGTTTCCAAATGTTTCATCATATAATATACTTTCAATTTCATACTCATTATTAGCAACACCTAAAAAAAAAAAAATGTTTTTAAATATCTATCGTTTATACATAATAATAATTATCACTACATAATATTATGTAAATAAATCATTAATAGAAATTAATAAAATTCTATAAATAATACAAGGTACTAAACAATAAAGACAGCCAATTTTAACACAGTTAAAATAAAAAATAATTAGTCATTAATAATATAGTATTAAAGAGGTACACAACAAATCAAACTATTTAGCAAAATAAACATGTTCTATTTCATCAGGTATATTTTTTTTTACCTATTCATAAAAATTAAAATATCTATTAATTTAAAAAAAAATTATGTTTCATAATTAAATTAATATAGTAATTGTTCTACTTAATATAAACTATTATATTATTACTAATTTTGCAGGTAGCCGAAAACTCATCTGAACGTAAAGTAAAACCGCAAGGTCATTTTTAGTATTAAATAATTACAAAAATACATTCTGGATTTATATTGTATTATTCATAGTCAAGTTAATCAGTGGTCTAGACTACAATTCTATATACTGCAGATTTTCTCAGATTTATCATCTACTCCTTAAATATCTTTATTTACATTAATTGTTGCCAATCTTAAAATATGATTAAGCTTTATTTTTTCAAGATGTTTTTTTTTTAAATGTAATATTTGTCATTGTTATTTGTTTTGTTTATTTACACTATGAAAAAAGTTACTTTTTGTTTTCTGTTTTTAAAATTATTTTACTTATTTATAGAATATATAATTATTAAAATTATTCTTAAAAATAAGTACCTAAAAATGTGCAATTGGTAAAACAGTAAAAAAATATTATTAACCAAAGTAATTACGCAGTTTAATAAAATAATTAAAAATAAACTCTTCAAAAAAAAATAATTACATAAAATAATAATAAAAGTTATCAGTGCTTTTTACATTGAAACTAGATTTAAACCAAGGCATGGCAAAGTTTATTGCAAACTCCAATACAGTTTTAGAAGTTTATCCTCTATGAATAACCAAAATAATAATCAATACCTTATTTAAAACAAGTTTCACTTTTCTTTGAATAACACTGTTATACGTTATCATCAAAATATAAGGAATTACATATTTTTAAAAACTAGGTATTATCAAAAGTATGAATGTTATAGAATCATTTTTAAATGAGTCGATGGAATGTATCATTTAAATGACAAAATCTAAGCCTTTCAGGAACGGATCCAGAGTTGAGGTTTGGGGAGGGCCAATTGTTTAAACTACAATAAATTATACATTACTTCATATACTGTAAGGTTAGGTTAGGTTAAGTTTTATGAAAGTATATTTATAAATATTATATATATACTTTCATATATTCATATAGGTTTGAAAAAAAAACACTATGTTAATGTCTTTTACTTAGTAACAATAATAATAATAAGCCACGAAAAATAAATATATATATTTCTTATAATTTTATAACACTAATAATTATAGAAACTACAATTGTGTAGAATTAATTAAGTTATTAGTATTTTTTAATACTTTTCATTTGATCAAAATATCAATATCTGTATAGATACTGAAAAAATGACCAAGTGATCTATAAAAATATTATACATATTCATAATTTGCCAAATAACACATTTATAAATATAGTATAATTAAGCAAATACTTCATAATAAATAATACTTATCATTTCATAAATATATCAAATCGAACCTTTGTCTATATTTTTAACTAGTAAAATTATTGGGAAAATAGTAAATCAACTATTAAATGTACTGTACAGTAGACTCTTATAAAGAACATGCAAAATTTAAAAAGTAATAAAAAAAGTTGAAATTACATTACGCCTTACCTATGGAAAATAGGAGTGTAAAGTTTTAAATTTTTTTGATTTTTGAGCCATAATAATAATATATGAAAGTATAACACAAATTAAAATTCAATTTTTAAACTCAATACACCGAAAGTGATGAATGACTATAATAAACGAAAAAATTACATTTATTCAGAATAAAGTGTTTAATATATATAACTATTGTCTTATCCTTAATATCCAATAGAAACAGAATAAACATGACTTTAAGATATAGTTTTAATCTTAGTCAAAATTTGATTCAATTATTTGTGAAATAGCAGCTGCTCCGATCTATTCTAAATATTAGACGATCAGTTATTAATAAGTCTTGGAAAAATCATAATTGAAGCATTCATACAATGTGCATTTTTAACGTGTGTACAGTGTACACACTAAATTTAATATTCTTCATAGAATTTTTGGAGGGGGCCAAGGCCCCCCCCCCCCCCGAAGCCTTTACAGAACAGATAGACATAATATAAATTTATTTTGATAAACCCATATAGGTTATACTGAAAAAAAAGGATACTTCTATCAAAACTGTGCTGTTTAAAAGATGTTCCTTATATTCCCTATCACAATTCACAATGAATAAACTGTTTAATTACAGACACTACCGAAACATTTTAGTAGTCTAAATATTTTAAATACACAGGAGCTGGAAGATGAAAAAAAACTGATTATAACTGGAGTAGGAGACTGCTAAGGCAATAGTTAAGTTGAAATCCTCATAAGTATGTAGAAACTACTTGCTAAGGTCAATCTAGCACGAATTCTATTTCTAGTTTTTACAAGTACTAAAAATTATATCAATAGAACTATTGTGTTGCTATTTAAATTTAAGAATTTGCCACATTACAATATTGAAACTAATACACACGAAATGTTCAGTGATGTGGCGTGGCAAAGTTTTCCAATAACGTACCGCTGGCCCATTGACAAGAAAACGCAATCATAACTGTGTGAATCTTATAAACAACTTGATAATAAATAAAATACAATTAAAAGTTAATATTAATATTAATTTTATATTATAATATATTACATTCTAATATACCAAATTATCATGTAGATTTAAGAAAAATAACCTACCACTATCCGTTAAAAACTCGGAAACGAACACTTCACAAATAACCCCTTAGCTATGCCACCGCATATTATGTTTATTATTCATCAAGTAACAATTATTATTATAAGATGAAAAAACCGCGGGAATAAACCTAACAAATGTATAAGACTATACGAACCTTTGTACATGGCGATGGTGAAAAGTGTATTTCTTAAGTTAGTTCGAACAGATGTTTTTGTTGAAAGGCCGCTTGGTTTCGTTGGATTACCGCGAAACGCCGTTCGGGTGGACGCAGTCGTGGTCGTTGATTGGGTTAAAACGCTGCGGAACAGAGTTGCATTTCGTAATGGAAGCGGGAAAATTGAAATGAAAAACTCGTTAAGAATAACTAGACGACGATCGATTGATTGGATCGCCGAGCGGCCAAAGGAACAGTAAAAATGTTATACGCGTACAAACGCCAAACAATCAAAACCGTCCGAAGCACATTAGAGTAAAAATAATAATTTAGAAAAAAAACCGCCGTATCCGATACCGACGCAACAGTGATAATGATTGTACAGATGTGCCGTTCTCCGTCCAACGGTCGTAGTTCGAACGAGATGCATCACGCATGGCGGATTGGCGGCGATGGCGGTTTGTGTACGCACGCGTAAACGTTCCGTGTGTTGTATATTATGCAGTGTCGCCAACTGTCTGTTGATTATTTAACGTGTCGACTTGTGCTTGTCTATGTGTTTGCTGGAAACGTTGAAATGAAAATTAATCGTTTTACCGCCACAAATCATGTTTTATGTTTATAATGCTTCTTTTATCTTTAATTATTTAGTTGTTTGACATTATGAGTTATGACTTTATAAAATTATGATGACTAATCGGCGTATGGTGTTGTTGAGTTTGACTTTGGGTTTGAATTGTTCGGTTTTAGAAAACCTAGTAATTGAAGTCAATAAACTTATTACATAACTAAATTAATATTTTTCATTGAAATTGAAAATAATTAATCAGTCATTATAATAATTATTACAATATAATGTAAACAAGTAATTATCACAATATTGGCACTTATAAACAATTTAACCCATATTTTAACGCCTACACTATTCAATATTATATTTAACATAATTTTATAAATCCATTCACTATTCAACCCAATACAAAATTATTGTATTTTTAAAAAATACGAAAAATATATTAATATTGTCACATACCATAGGCGTAATTAGAGATGGCTAGAGGGGTTAAGACATTTCAAAATTATCAATAGCCCCCCGAGAATATGTTGTTTTTTATGTTAATATTAATATTTAATTATGTTAAATTTTATCTATTTAGGTAGTTCTTTAATAAAAATGTTAGGGACTTGAGCCCCTCAAATTGTTGACCCTATAATTGCACCAATGATTCTCACATATTATAATAACAACTACCACAAGATATACAATATACTATTCGTATTATACAAAATTTTAAAATATTTTCAGCTATAGTTTTCTTTTTTTTTGTCATGGTTCTCTATTACTGACACAAAAGAAATAAATAGTTTTAAGTTTATAATATTATTACAATTATATTTCACTAAACATTATTTTGTTTTGTAAAATGTAGATTATAGCTGTAAGGATTATAAGTATGTAATATTATAACCTATACATTACAAATATATATTTTTACTTGTAAAAACCATTGATATATTCTTTAGAATTTTAGTCTTTAAATATACCATATACCTAATATAAAGTCTATTGTTAAATTGTAATCTTTTATTATTGAGTTTATTGTTAAAATCTTACAATTCATTAGACATACAAAGAATTTTATCGTTTTGATAAAATGTTGGTATTTCATAATAATATATAAAATGATAACTTATTGTTAGATACAAATTATTTTCCTTCTTATATTTTGTTAATATTTGAAAATAATTTAAATTGGTGTCCAAAATATAATAAATTAATAACCGTCGTCATAGGCGCAATTTGAGTTTTATATTTCAGGCAGTTAAAATTGTATTTTCAACAGATTCGTGGGAAGTAAACCATTTTACACCACATGTTCATCCTATTTAGGATTTAGGGGGGCTAAGTTTCTCCTTACAAAGGTGCAACCAGAAAACAATTTTGGGGGGTTACAATTTAATTTTTACACATATATATTATATTATGGGAATTATTTGAACGACGCATAATAATATCCATTTTATGTATATAACAAATTTTATTCAATTTTTTCGGATTGGAAAAAATTCCTCCTAGCTTTGCCTCAGCTACATAAACTCAAAATATATTAACATTTATGCTACATATTAGGATCATATTATAATATGATATACTTTTTTATTTTCAAACATAATAAACAATTTACCTATATTTAATTTTCTTTTTGATATTTTCGTCATTTAAATTTTATATTATACGATATATATATACATATATATTTATATCGAGTCGAGTCGAGTACCCGAAAATTGGCAAGTACTAAAAAATTATTCAGTTATTCCGAATTTTAAGAGGATTTTTTTCTGCGCAGGTAGAATATTTTCGGCATACACTGAAATTAAATTTGAAATATTCATAATTTTACATTTATAATTAAATTTATTATTTCTAAAAAAAAAAAATTAATTTTATTATTTATTATTTGTAAATACGAGTACAAAAAACCCTTAGACAAGTCGAGAGAAATTTTTATAAAAGTCGATTATTCATCCAACATTTGACTATAAATATAACAAATTATTTGGCGTGACTTTTAAACGCACTAATGAGAACAGTGTATTAAGATCCGGCGTTGAGGCTATAGAGGGTTTGGTAATACCACAGATTAAATAAAATACGCCCCCCCCCCCCCATTGGTGCGACACTGCCACATTACATATTTGTATGTTTGAAAGCACTTTTTTGCGTAGTTGATGTGCTCCGATTACCGCACAAATTGGGCTATACTTTCGGTAGAAAATTTATTTATAGTTGATACTTTATTCTGGTAATTTTTTGATTTTTCAAAAGTTTTTCTTTAAGATAAGGAAAACTATCGAATTATGATTGAAAAATTGCAAAAATCTACATTTTTAACAAATTTGCATTTCATGATAACTAAATTTTCTGTTACACATAAGCATAATATTATTTAATAAAATCTATAAAAATAAATATTATCAGTATATCGGACAACTAAGTGAGTTTCGCCCAGAATCTTTTTTCAAATACAATATCTTTGCTTTCAAATCTTAATTATAATTATATAGGTATTATAACACAATAAGATTCCACTACTATAACCTCTCCGAAGACCGAAGGGACAAATGAGAAACGCCCAGATTCGACTGCCTGGATTTTATTTTAATATACTTAATGATATATTAAATAAATTCAAATTTAATCATAAACAGAATTTCCAATTCTATTATTATGATAATTGATAATATTGTCAATTGTAGCAACTTGTAAATTATGTAATGAAAGAAATCTTAATTACTTTGTACTGCTTTTAGATCATACTATACTTATGTCATTAGCTTCCCATATTATAGGAAGCATATTCTAATATTCTAAATTAGTGTGAACTATATAGAGAAATATAAACTGCGTATAAAGCTGATTTGCCATGAAAACAGTTACTTCGATAGTTCCATTAATAAATCGTTAAATGAAGTATTTAATAAGTAATTTAGTATCGTTCTTTTCGTTTTAATATTTTGGTGGTTGCCAATATCGTAGACTCGTAGTATTGTGAATACTTTTTATTGCAAATTATTATATTGGATTCTAAAAATTGAACAAGTAATTTTCTTAATTACATATATTATAATGGTTTTCTTATAGTTTCCAATAATAATTTCTCAATTAAGTACACATTATTTTATAATGAATATTTAATGATCATTTTGATCATTTAAATTGAATAATCAAATATAAAATAAAACTATACAGAATGTCCCAGATCTAAATATTAATAGTGAATATTGTAGATTATTAAATGTAATTCTTTTAAAATTATTAATTAGACAACTTATTTATTGAAAAAATTATATTTCTAACATAAATATTTGTAATAATTTAATACTTAAATATTGAATATTCGTAATATGAATGCTACGAATTAATAACGTCAATTTCCTAATAATAATCATCTTAATTAAATTAAATATTTGGATAATAAATTATTAGGTATCTTAAAATTTCACATAACATACAAAATTAAAAAAATTAAAAAAGGTTAGAGACGTCATTTTTAAAAAAAAGTATAAGTAGTTAAAACCATCGAGTCAGTATACATAATATACATAATATTTACTATATAGTCATTAATCAGTAATCAGTAAGTATATAATTGGTTTACCGTGTACAAATCTTTAAATTTATCTGCATAATGATCTATTTTGGCGGCCAAAAATATATTTGCATTTAATTGCATTTAAATTGCGGGACTGTCGAACAACCCGCACCAATCTATCGATTGGAATCGCCAGTGCCTTTTGATGCCTCGGACGCGTATTTTGCAAATGTAGGTATACTCAGAACTACTCTGCTCTGATTGGTTCGTTTGAATTTACCGCGGTTTTGATCAACAATTTTACTTTAGTTTATCATCATATTTTTTTTTTGCACTAAATAATAAATATTATATCATTGATTATATATTATACTATAGTCCTTAACTCATAACTTACACTTACAACAACTTATAACATTTACATTTTATTAAACAATTTAAATAGCCAATAATTGAAAAATATTCATTGTAATTTGATGAACAAGGTAAATAATTAGGTAGATATTTACTTATTTTCTAATCCATAGACCTAACCGCAGTCAAAGTAATTTCTGCGCATTGCTAGCACTAGTCGCTACGCTCCTCGGCGTGTCGCTTCGCTCCGCAAATCCAAAATATCCCTCGATTTGTTGTGCAAATCCACGTCGGATAAGTAATAGCATTGTTTAATTAAAATTAATGGAAAATTATACAAAAAGATATAAATAATTACAAAAACTAAATTATGTTAAACTAAAATAAAATTGATAATCTAAAATGAACAAAACCGCGGTAAATTCAAACGAACCAATCAGAGCAGGCGGTTCTGAATATACCTACATTTGCAAAATACGCGTCCTGGACGCCGTTGGCTATATTTCCGTATCGTTTCGTTACATCCACGTTGAGCAGGTTTTGCAACAGGTTCTTTAGATCGATGGACACGTTATCCGGACTATTGTATTTGTCTTCAATAATGGTCTGGAGCATCAGATCGTGGTCGGGATGGGACCATTGCTTCAATAGTCTACCGACTTTCCATAAATCTACGAGTGCGTGTCCGCGGACGTTGATCAGTACATTTTCGGTCTTAACGTCTCGATCAACCTGTGTAGGTATTCAATGGCCACAAGTATCTCAGCCTCGTAAAACTGCGATTTGTTCTCATCCATCGCACTATGGCGTCTCAAGTGCGTGAATAACCTATCATCGAACAACGCCGTTACCAGCAAACAATTTTATGGGGTTTTGATCATTTATTTTGACTAAAAAAAAAATGAAACAAAAAACTAAACAAAAAGTGTTTAATATAATTTATAATTTTGATACCTATATTTTATTTTTAAAAATTATTTCAGGGAAGATTGAACCCTGAACCCTCCCGCCTTGGCTATAGCCTTGCCACCAGACAAGAACGGCATGACGAAATAAAAGAAACTGTGGTCCTGGTAGAAATACTACAAGTGAACTACGAACAGGAAATTGATTGACTCTTAAATCCGTTTCTCGTTATACATTTTACCCACCTAGCCATCTAGGTACGTGTATTATTATTTATTACCTATGCAAATATAACTACTTATTAATATAACCTATATATAGCTCTAAAATAATTGTTTGTATAACACAAATGTTAAATATTTATTTTACATATTACCTAAATATGACACTTTTATATCCTTTTTTAAAATTATATACTCCATCATAATTATTCATAGTTACATTTATATGTAACATGTGTATATTATACAATTTATAATATTGGAATAAAGGAAATAAATGATAATATTTTTAAATATTTTTTTTTACTATTATAGTCTACAGGTGGCATAAAAAAATCCCTCCAATTTCTGTTTTATGGCGTATTAATTTTCTCCTACTTATAGTTTAATAAATATCGTAAAACATATCGTATATGTTAAAAAAAATAACTTACAATTTTATTTTTTACATTTTTTTTTTGGAAATTACTTTCGCAGTTTAAACTTTACTGGTTATGATGTCAGTTGCCAACGCAACAGAACTATAAGTTCTTTTGTCCAATATATTCGTTATTCGAAAGTTCGTCATTTTCCATTTTAGCAGCGTTGTTTCGTATAATCATCGTTATTATTAAAAAAATTATGATAGAAATCTTGTAATTTTAAGTTCCAAAATTTGAGAATATCGTACGATTTCTTCTTAAAGTCTCTTAATAGTTGATGTCAGAAATGTTCCGTTTGGTTAATACAAAACCCATATTATAAGTAAAATTTAAATTATTAAATTTGAAAAAAAATTAAACAATGATGTTAATAATATCCTATATATTATTTAATTATCTAATAATTAAAAAGAAACTAGAACGAAAATGATTAAGTATCTACCTGCTACCTGTCCTATCTATACGTGTTATTTACGAGCTAATTTAAAATGAATCAAATTACGTAAGTACTATAGGTACCAACTACCACAATAATGACTAACGGAGTAATAGTCACTAATTAAAATTATAAATTACTTAATTACTTCTATACAGCACTACCCATCTGCTATTATTTTTAAATGTAATAAAATGTTTAACAACTAGTTTAAGCTATTAAAACTGAACTATTAAGCATAATTTATGTAGAGATATAACTATATAAATATAAAACGAAATAACATTAATTATAAAGTAACTATTATATTTTAATAAACATTTTACGACTTAGTGACTTACGTAATATTCATTAATATTTGAAATATAAATTATAATTATTTATTATACAAAAAAAATATGAAGAATAATGTAACTTATCAAAATATTTAAAAACTGATGTCAATCAAGCTAATTGGTTTATTTGATTGGTATTTAAATAAATGTTATGTTATTCTTATTATAATCAATTTTTAAATAACAAAGATAAGTTATAACATTAATCAAAATGTAATATTTATTATCAGACATCCAAAAAATACAATAAATAACTAAACAGTATTGATATTTTCGCCTACAATTTCAGACTATTGAAGGTAAAAATTGTATAAATTAATTTACTTTCAATTGAAAAAAATTGCACATTTCTTTTTAATTTCTTAATTTTCAACTCCTACTTCTACATTTGTATTAATTTCATTTCGATACAAGGTCATAAGTATATTACATTAAACTAGTTTATACAGTAAGTATTACCTAGGTAGGTACTTTAATAATTTAAGTAAACATGTAATTTAGTATCCATAACCTAACTATTTTAGATTGACATATGAAATTGATGTATGGAATGGCTAGAAAGAATAGAATAATAAATGGATACATAAGGGGTAAACGGATAATGTAAGAGATTAATTGTGAATAGAATAATGGAAGATAGATTAAGATGGTTCAGTTATGTTATAAAGAGAGGTGATTCTGAAACAGTAAGAACTAAAAGATGAGTTGTAATCAGAAGCGCATTAATGGTGGGAATAGGTTTAAATCCACCCCCATTTCAAGAAAAAAAAAATTGATATTATTAATATTATTTTGCCACTTGTTTTAGATTTTGCATTATAATGTATACAGATATAGACATGTTTGTTTAAATTTTTTTGTAATTTTTTTTATATTATAAAACGGTAAGGGATAGTGTTTGGCTTCATGAAAGGTTAAAAAAAAAAATAATAATAATTTGAACCCTTCAATAGTAAATTGTTAAATACGCTTCTGGTTGTAATAGAAAATGCATGTAGAAAGAAAAATAAAGAGACCAAAAGAATATTAAATGATACCTATAAGAATAGTAGGTGTGAGTGAAGGTAGTATGGTAGAAGATTACATTTTACGGAGGTGTAAGATTAAGATAACTATTTATACTATTATTTTTTAAAAATGATGGAAAATAAAAAAAATAGGTATATTTATTTTTTAATTCTCCAAATTAAATATGTAGCATGATATAGATATTACAAAAAAATGATGTTATAAAATATGCATATACATTGGGTTATAGTAAAAAAAGTTTGAAAAGGGTAAAAAATTACAATAAATTTAATTTATAAAAATATAAATAAAATGTATTATTATATGTAGCTAACTAAATAATTAATACATCAAGACAGAAATTGTTTGGAGATTCTAAATTATAATCATTATTCAATTATGTATCAAAATAAAAAATTAAAAACAAATTTTGACTTTGTCATACAAATTTTATCAACTTGAAAGGTGAATGGACGATACAAATGTAAGAGTATAATTAATGTAGTAGTATATCCATTCCATTGAAGTTGAACCATTAGGAATGTTAATATTTAGGCTTTTTTCTCTTCAGCAATAACTAAAAAATAACAATAAAATAAATATTTTCTTTGTTAAATTATATTATCAAATATTAATATTCAACTTAATTTAACTTAACTAATTAATTTTTTTTTATTATTGTTATAAATAATTATTTTTTATGTAGAATAGTAAAAAAAAATATTACTACAAACTAAATATGTACCATTATAGATAAACAATAGTTATACCTTATAATTAATAAGAAGATCAAATTAATAATAAAAAGCGGGAAGGTCGATTTGGATGTTTCCGGAAATTAGTGGTTTATTATAATTAAGCTTTATTATAATGCAATTATATTGCATTCGAAAATATGATTCTGAGTGAAACTCAATATACCTAATACAATATATTATACTGATAATTTGTTTCAAAATTTTACCACGTGTGTAAACTACCCATGAGAATACTCAAAAAATTTACGGTCCCTACATTAAAAACTGCATTAATTATCCAAAACTATTTAAAATTAAATTCACGGCAACCATAATTTTACTGTTTTTTTGTCATTTTTTCGTAGTTTTTCTTATTCCAACTAAAAACTTCCAACGAAATTTGAAAAATGAATTAAATAAAGTAGGTACCAAATTGATGTAATTTGCAACCGAAAGCATACCTTACTTGTGTTAATTGGATAATTAATTCTACCAGAAAAATTGTATTCAGATATAAAAAAAAAGTCATCATTGTAATATGAATAAATACATTCTTCGCTTCACTCAGAACCTAAAATATATTAGTTATTTTCATAATTACTTTCAACACATGACATGTAATGTCTTGCACTCTTTCATAAAAATTTTTAAAAAATTTAACATATTTTAAAATTGATGTATAAAATGCAGACTATTTTATTTGAAACTGTGAAATTAATGATAATAATCTATTTTATAAATTTACCCTCTTTAGTTGGCAATGGGTTTTTTTCTTCAGTTACTGTATGCTTCAATTTTGTAGAATCAAAGTTTTCAATACCAGAGATTAACTGTTGTTGTTCCTTTTCAGCTTCAATCACTAGGTAAATAAATAATAATAATAATAATAATAATAATTACTTATTTATTACCTAATGGGTATAAAAAATATAATATAATTTATCAACATTTCTAGTATGAAATAATTTAAATTGTATGAATGTTTTAATAAAATAGATACTCACCAGTCTTATCAGGTAATGGATTTTTTTCTTGTGTCTCGGTATGTTTAAGCTTACCAGTATCAAACCCTCCTACTCCTTCAATTAGTGCTTCAGTAATAGCTTTTTGGTTTTTTTCTGCAGCTACATCTAAAAATTAAAATTTAGGTAATTAAATAGATATATTATTATGAATAATTAAGTATGACAACTATTGAAATAATATTCTATGTTCAATGTTCATATTAAAAGAAAATTAAAAAGATATAATTATAAAAATACAGACAACATTCCAGAATAAATATGTTACCTAATATTTTCTTCAGACCAAATCCATCAGGAAAAATAAAGTAAAGCATGAGCACTCACCTTGTGCATTTGGTAAGATCACTTTTTCCAAAGTGTCTGTTCTTTTTAGCTTGTCTGCGCTAAAGTTATTGACGCCATGGATGAGGTCGTTATGTTGGCGTTCTAGTTTCACATCTTTTTTTTTTATCCCAAGAAAAAAGCAATAGCAAGCATTTTAACACACTAATATTTTAAACACTAGCTAAAAGCGTGAGAAATTCATATAACCATTGATTATAAATACAAAAATTAACAAATCAATTGATCTCGAAATTATCAATGATATAAATATGAATTTCACACGCAAAAGCAATATAATAATAAAACTAGCAGATCTGACACAATTCCTCTTTTTGTACCAACAATGGTATTTTATGGTATGTTCCTATATTGTATATTATACCTATAGTATCCTTTTATTAAATATACCTACACTATAAGCTTAATAAAATATCATGCTTTGAAAATTATTTATTCTTCTAATCCATTACTTAAATAATATATTTTATGTCCTTATATAAGGTATGTCTACTAATGGAAATATATTGGCGATTATTTAAAAAAAATAATAAATAAATAAAAAAAAATTAATACCTAGTAGGTACTGAATATTACTGATTTAGTATATATTAGAATAAAAATATATACTGGTATACGATATACTATTTTAAATTATGATATTTAAAAATAAATCATATCGAAATTAATTTAACATTTACGTGTTATTTTTTTTTATTTTGCTTAGTTTTTAATTAAAGTATAAAAATAATTATTATGATTTATAATGAATTCCTTAATTATTTATAATAAAAACAAAAATAATAATAACAAGTTATGATAGTTAATAAAACAAATTTAATCTGAATTATATAATATTTAAATGTACTACTTTTTAATTAAGTAATTTAATGAAGTATGCTGTCATTGTTAGTAGAAAAATAACTAAAAATAAAATACCTTAATAAATGGATTAGATATAAAAAAATAATATATTTGAAATTTTTAATAAAGTACTAATTAATTTTTACATTATTTATTAATATTCACACGCACACAAACTGGTTAAGCGTCTTAAACTGTATTAGAAAAGTAAAATGAATAGCGATTGAAACAATTCGTTTTTTTGGTAATAGTTACCTTCAGCAGTTGGAAGAATGATTTTTTCATTTGTATCAGCCTTTTTCATGTTGTCTGGATTGAATCCTTCGAGTTCACTTTTAAGATCAAGTGCCACTTTCGGCAGATCTTTCAATGACGGAGAACTCATTTCTATTTAAAACAAAAAAAAAAAACACAATTTATTATACCTATAATATTTGGTAGGTATATTATAAATTATATTTTATATTTTATACTAATTACACTGACTGGTTGACTGCACTACAGTTAAAAGTAATATAATTTAGTTATAATTTTTATTTTAAAGTGGTGATTCATAGTTTATGATATGCAAATGCAATGAGTCATATCCGTATTTCCCTGGAGTATCCATATAAATCGATTGGAAAATGTATAAAAATAAATTTCAGTTGAAATTAACAATATATAATTATATATAGTATTATATTGACAGTATTTATAATTTTGCAATATTTAATGATTAAATTGAAATAATTATAAAAAGAAAGTAGGTAAATTACCTATTATATTTATATTGTAATAAATAATAATAATAAGAGTAATATCTAATTTACGTTATAGTATACTACGATGGAAATATATACTTCCCCCAACGTGATTTATTTATACTATATAATATGCATTTGTCTGCGGATAATGTATTAAACATTTAGGGGGAAGCTGAGACATTATCGATCATGCAAGGGGTAGCAAACATTGTATTGGCGTACCTAGGTATATGGTACACGATCATACAACTTTTTATTTTTATTAAAAATTATTATGTAACTAAAAAATATAGGATTGAGTTTTTTTATCGGTATAACAGATAATACATCTTACAGAATGTGTATATAATTTTAAAAATAACATATTCTTTCATAACATTCTATTTACCGATGTCTGATTTATATAAATAAAACACATGCAAAAATAAAACCTAAGCCTAAATCAAAATATATTTTATTAATAGGTATTAATAAGTATACTATATCGGTATTTAATTGTGCTAAATATATTGTGTTTAACTACTTAATGTTAATATTGTGTGTGAAATATATCTAATAGGTAATAATATGCGTTTTTCAAGAACTGTATTGTGAATTTGTTTAATAAAGTAAATAAATATATTTTCTAATTTCATGTTTATACCATTATAATTCTTTGCGAGGACAAAATAGGATATTAGGGTGTGTCAATCGTCTGTCAAGAGTAAACCAAAATTTGGTAACCATTGGTACGTCTGGGTCCCTACAGATTGATTCTATCTGAGCGTACACCCTACTTCTATGTAGTAAGGGTAGATGATGTTGATTATCTGTATTTTGAAATGTTTATTCACGTGGCCATTGCCCAAAATTAAAGTCAACTACCTAACAGAGCTTATTGTAAGTCTATGATTTCAATCCCGATAAATATATAACCGATATTATGCATTACAGCTTATAGATAAGTTAATATATTGACATAGACGTAGTTTGCAGGGGGCAGGGTGAGCTACAGCCTCCATGAACCTCTTGTAGCCCTTTTAAAATTGTAACCTATTATTATTATTAACCTAGATTTTATATACCTATTTCAATATTTACTACTATAGCTCCCTAGATACGCCCATGTATATTGATTATATGTTTTAATTTTATAATTGTAAAGATGATTGAATTTATTTTTATTTTTAAACTCTTGTTATTTTATTCAATTATAATAAGTTGATCTAGACATTTAATTTTAATAAAATATAGGTAGGTATACAAAGTAAAAGAAAGACTTAAAAATTTAGGATCATGTCTATTTACAGAATCAAATAATTACTAGTTGTTTTATCTAATTTATCTATTTGGAGATATAATTATATTTGCTTTGGCTTATTAATTTGTTATTAAAATTGTATTATTATTATCATTGTATCAAATAATTTAAATATTATTGTATGTTAAAGTTAAACCATAAGTCCGTTAAATAAACAAATATATTATACATAATATCAAAATCAAATACATTCTACCTACACATATAATTTTCAATATAATGAGTCACCGTGATAATGTCATTATTTTTTATCTTTTGTTTTTTTGTTTTATACAATTGTATTATTTCATTGTTACATGTTAATAATTATTATATTATATTAATTAATTATACAAATATGTATAATATAGTTACAAAGTTTTATAAGTAGATACTATTAGCTATTAATTTAGTTTTTATAATTTTTTTTTATATATTATTACATAATTTTATATTTTATTCCATCATTGCTATACCTATATGTATTTATTATACAACTCATATTATATCTACCTACATGTATTTTAATAGTTTTAATAAATGTTTGATAATTTTAAATGTTAACGTAATAATAATAAAAATATATCTATAACATGGTTATTATTTATAAGAAAAAATAAAAGAAGTAGTATTAATTAGATATATTTAAAACTTAAAATGCATTATTCAATCGAAATTGAATTTAAACACTCGTCATTACTCGTATAGTTATTTTGTAGAAATACTTGAATAAAAAAATAAAAGTATTTAATATTAAACAAATAATATTGAACAAAACTTGTAATTATTATTATTTTTATTCTCATTATATTTTTACTGTCACAAACATATACGTGTATATAATATATAATAATATAATATAGAATTCATAATTTATTATATATATATATTAATATACAGGCATACAGTTATAGAATACAGTATATATAACAACATAAGATTTTAGATTATTAATCGTCAACACTTAACTAAACTTAAGTCTGGTAATTGCTGATCAGCCATATAGAACTGTCCGACGCAGCAATGCAATTGAAATTCATTACTATATATAATATAGTTATATTTATATTATGTAACACCTAATTGTTGACACGGATCGGTGCGTTCAGTTTTAAATTGGGTCATTCACCCTGAAATATATATATGAAATATTTTACCCTACAACAAGCTAAACTAACGTAATCACAAATTTTATAAAAAACGCGCGATTAAAATTTAAAGTAAAAAAAAAAAGGAATCTAGAAGTAATATATGTAACTATAATAATATATTATATTCTATACTCCATGGTAGTAAGTTATACCTCAAATTAGAAATTCATATTTTATTCAATTATTTGTTTCCGATTAGTGTTACAGAAATTAATTGAGAAATCATAAAACGTGCAGTTTGATTATTATTCATTTGTAAAATTGTAACAGCTATAAAGTTAATTATTTAATAGAAACAAGATACTATACTTGCATAGTCATGAGACCTGAATCTACAACCGTATTAGAAAGATGAAACATCGAATGTCATTGAAGTCATATTCTGTATATGATTAAAAATCAATTCCTTGTACGGTAAATAGGTCTTAAAACCAGTTGGGGTTCTACGGTCTATCTTTCTCTCTGAACCACAGTTTTTGCGAGGCTATTTTTTTCTTCATTTTTTTATAATACATTATTTTCAAAGACAATGATTATGTAGATGAGCCATTTATGATATATGTAACCGTAAAATTATGCCCTTGGCTACCCAACCGTTTGATAGAGAATATATCTAAAAATGTATACGGATACTTCATCAGGCTCCAAAACAGACGGATCTATTATACCAATGACAAGATGAAATATAAAAAACCGTCAAAAACATAAATGGATATATTTTTTAAAAATAATAATAATAACATTGGCTATATGTCTATATGTAATCATCTAGAATGAGGATACATGATGTGGTAAAAAAAATATGCTATAGATACTTTATAATAATAAAAAATTAGAAAGAAGAGGGGTGTAGGGCATGGCTATTTACTATTGTTTACTGCGAAGTATTCGCTAATAAACTATTGTCATGTAGAGTAAAAGAAATATTTTTCAAACAGTAAAAATTATGTATTTTCATCTGACAGACAGCAGCTGTATATCAAATACCGCAATAATAGCAAACGAGAATAACGTGTTAAATGTAAAAGCCAAAAGGTAATTTAAAACTATTTTTTTTTTTCGCTTTACGATGTAAACATTCATCGAATTATCATTAATATTATATTGAAAATTTACATTATAGGTAAACGTTTATAATATATATTACCGCTATGACATTATAAATATACAGTAAAGAAATAATAAACGGAATAAATGTATATACATGTTTCTATATAGAGTACCGCAATATATTATAATGAAACATAAGACCTTAAATGGTAAAAACCTTGTTAAACATCAAAACTACTTACTATAACCATATCATATTTATATTACTAACCGTCCACGAGTTTTATAAAATATTTTTCTCTACATATTTCTACGATTTAAAAATAAAAGATAAATTGTATGTATAAACATTGTAAAACAAATTTGTGCAAAATTATTGTATGTTATGTAATGTAAATTTTAATGATATACTTAAAACTATTAATTCTTGCAACTTGCAGTTTGCAGACTACAGATAACAGCAAATAATTAAAATGTCAATTTAGCATTATAATTTTTTTTAAAAATTATGGTATTATATAACCATATAGGTACAAGGTACTTATATTATAATAATTCATAAAGTAATAACTAAAACTCAGACATTATGAACTAACTCATTTTTAAAAATCTAATCAAAAATCTAATAAATTAAAATAACTTGTACAGATATTGCAATAAGCCAATAGGTACCTGTAGAATTTATTATCTTTCAATTGTCTGAAACATATAATATTTAAATAATGATTCATTTTTAAAAAGTTTAGTAAAATATTATGGTAGCTATCACTGATTTAATTTAAATAGTTAAAAACTAAAATAAAAATGTATAAATTTAACATAACAAGAACAAAGTTGTTAAAACCTATTCATAAAATATAAATTGCCTTAAATACAATATGAATATACATTGGATAATTTTATAAAAATAGGTTATAACATAGAAATATTTTTTTATCATAATTTTGTTTATTATTATTATTATTAAATCATAACATTAATTAATCTAACAACTGATAATATTTACACTTAAGTATACAATAACTCATTTACACTAATATTTTTTTCATAAAACCGGGAATAGTCTAATAAAGACATAATAAATTAATACGATTGATGATCGTTAATATAAAATATTTATGATCAATTTTTATAATTGATCATATTTGATATATAATTGTATATGATTATCAAACGCAAACTCAAATAATATGGTAAACAATTTTTAGCTTATGTAACTTTAATAATTTAAAAAAAACACATACATAAAATAAGAACCTATCAAATATATATTTATTATTTTTTATAGTTTTTAAATTATTACATTTTTATTTTACATCCTGGTAAAGTGGTAAGTAATATAAACTGAGAAGTATTATTATTAAGAATATATATTATGTATAATAATATAATAATAATTAGTCCTATTTATGACCAATGTCCAATATATACATAAAACTATTCAAAGATCAAAATACTTGAAATAACAGATAGTTGGTATATTAATCTCGCACTTCTTTTACCACATTTCTCATCATATCATCACAATTATTCACAATATATTTTAAATATTTATATTTATGGGGCTATTTCACACTCCTCCAATTGTTTTTAATATTTATTTATTCCACATTAATTAAAAAATTTTAAAAAGCAAAAGCATTTCTTATTGTAGGTTGATTTATTATTTTGGGATTTACATTTTTTTTTATAAGTTACGTTTGCCTGTCTCTGTAAAAATATCTGCGAACACCCATGGATTATGAGCTAAGATAATTGGTACATCGTATATTTAATTTAAATAGAAACAATGAAAAAGTTATAAGATACTGCAAAACTAATGTCCGAGTTATAAAGAGTAAAGAACTATTATTTACTCAGCTTAAAATCTAAAGTTGTAGACCTTTATGACAAAACATGTATTTTCAATTCCAATATAACGATTGATACTTCTCATTGTGTTAAAATAGCATTAATAATGATGCATTATTTTACACTTACGAATATAACTCGTATAAAATGAACCGAGGATGTCAATAAAAACACAATGTATAAAGTGGCGTATAAATTGATAATAAATTCTAGTCATATAATTTCTTCTGTATAATAAAAATATTATCGGTGTATTGTGTGACATGAAATATTTAAAATTACGTAACTTCCTGATACAATACCGATAATAAAAAAATATATAGAATTATAATCTATATACAAAAATAATATGATAAAAATCCAATCCCTACCCAGTATTCTATTAGCTCTAGAACATGATCAAGCTTTTTTCTATAATATACAGTACAAGTATTTTGGGTTCGGTTTAAATTTTAAAAGTATAATTTAGTGAGATATTTTGATTCCATTAATCAATAATTGTATAAAATAGTAGGTATAATGTATATGTATAGTATACCGATTATGAAAATATACCGTTATTAGAGCGAATCAAAATATAAAATTAACGATAGCAATTCAAATTGAATTAAAAAAATTAATTACTAATGAGAGATTATATTATTATAATATGCTGTTTGAAATTTCTTTATAGTACCTATATTATAAAATATTTATATACACATTCGTCCACGTTATTAATACTTAAGAATACTTTCTTAAATTAGTTGCTATTATCATATAAAAATTATTCTGTAAATCAATAACTATAAAAATATAATTTATTTTCAAATTAGTTGGGCTATCCAAATAGTGTAGTATTATATTATACGTCATAGAAATAAAAGTTAAACCAAAGTCGGGTGTAAATTGGTTTTCATAGTTTGTATAATTGTGCAACAACATAATATAATATATTTTATTATAACATAAAACATATACAAAGCCCATATAATAACCCTATAAAAAGGTATTGGATATGTCTCGATCAGTAAACTATATATATATTGTTTTATTACCTTTAATTAATTAATTTACAGATTAGTTTAAATTAGAATTAAATCATATATTACTTCCATTATTATTGTTATCGTATGTTACACCAATATAATATAGTATATTATAATATGTAATACGGAAAAAGACATTATTATTATTATTTAAATCGTTACAATTTCAAAGGGTTATGCATGTTTAAAATTATAAATAATAAAGGTACTAGGATGCAAAATGCATATTTTTCGTAAGGAGGGGCACAAAAAGGAAAATAAAACACTGGTATGCGATGACGTCATTTAGTTGAACTCGCCGGATGATGTCATCGTCTAGCACATACAACGGTACGACCGGCCTCGAATTAAACACATATTCCCCCTGTTCCGTGTCTCCTATATAATAATACACAATACCTATATAGTAATATTGTACAATTTGTATTGGCCATATGACTAATATAAGACATAATCTGTATAGATTTCCTGTATTTAATTAACAGTCCGTAGTATTGAATTAAAAACGATAAATTTCAACAAACTGTTTTTTATACAAACAAAATATATTAAAATATATTATTATAAAGATATTATGTACTAAGATACATAATATGGTAACCGGTGAAAAAAACACTAAAATTATTTTATCAATTAATATTATTATTTTATATATCAGGAATTCAGGATATAGATATGATTTTATTATTAATTTATTGATTAATATAATAAGTACATATAATATACAGTGATCAAAATAGATAAAAATAAAAAATAAGTAGAGAGATGCCTATAGAATGGAGATTAATATGTTTTATACATTACAGACCATTAGAAGCTTACCCCCTCACACTATAATTACATACCAAATCTTATTTACGCATATAATTCATGGTGGAAATTCAAAATTCAAAATTATAATTATACAAAGATGTCTATCATTGTTTCGCGTTTCTATAATAAAAACTATCAATTTCAATAAAATAATGATTTTAATATAAAGTTCACGAGGTATGAACTATTATGAGTATACGTATAATAAGTTGAGGAATGAATAGGGTTAACTAAAAAATGTAGAAGGATGAAATTATCATCCATTTCTAAAGCAGACTCACTAATAATTATAAAAATATTATTAAACTATTTTACTTGAAATATTTTATCACTAGGTAATACGTCCTACTTTCACTCATCAAATTAGACACGATTGGGTATTGCCAAAATTGGTGACATCAGACATTTTTTACATTAATTAGAAATTACTCATTCAATAATAATACAACACATGTATAAAAAATTGCTGATATTATCGTTAATTCGTTAAGAAATAAATAATACAATAATATATGTTTACGTCTACAATGACGAAACAGCACCCTAATGCGCAATTCATAAACACAAGGTTGTCTATGATCATGAAAATTTTAGTTTAACATGACACCATACTGTACAATAATAAAAGAACATATATGGAATTATGTAAAAACGTAATACTATATTAAATAAATTTCAAATATCAATGGTAGATTTGTGTACAAATATGAAGTACCTTACTTAATAGGATAAATAATGATAATCAATATTGCAAGAATTAACTGCAAGAATCGTAAAAATTTTTGAAATAATTTTCTTTGATTTGTACCTTCGTTAAAATACCTATTTATATAAGTTCCATTATAATTATATTTATATTCTCCATTATAAATTGAAAGGTAATTTGTAATATATATATATAATACATAATTATATGTATTATTGTAAACCATAAATAAAATAAATTTTTAAAATTTGTATTATAAATATGTGATGCATAAATTATGTACTTATGACTATAATTTAATAATCTATTTTTACACATTTTTAATTTAATATAGGTACCTAATACGCATATGAGCAATTTGAAATAAAAACTGTGGACTAATAAAATAGTAGTATATATTCAAATTTGAATTTTTTTTTTATATTATTTTGTACATTTTAAATGGTATAGCAGATATATGTTATATATCTACATAATATTATTATAATAAATTAATAACTTACAAGTTATCATCATTTATCTCTTCATATAGTTTCATAATAAATCGAAGGGTTTGGTAGAAAAATACCAAATATTCAAATATTTTTTTTTATGTTTATTTCATTTTTTGTTTTGTCGAGGTTTTATAATACTTCTATTTACATTTGATGGTTGTTCGTAATATATTGGCAGACAAGCCGCTCATTAATAATTACATTATAATAACATTTAAAAAACAAGGCAATTACAAAAACTGTAGGAATGTCGTAAGATAACATATTTGTACTTTGGCTATTAATATGTTGTTTACCGCCGATATACAAAAATTAAAGTTCATTTTATATTATTATATATATTCCGTAAAGGCGTATACTATTGTATACTTTCTCTATAACATTCTGTAATTCATTGTCACGCCATTGATTTATACTCTCATATAGATTACAATAATTTATTTGATATCGATTTATTAATATATTATTATTTGTAAATTGTTTCAAATATTCTAGTATAAGTGGTTACTAATACTAGAAACATTAAGTAAAAGGGAAACTCTCCGAAGAATAAGGATGACAATCAATGTACAAACAATATAATACAAATTTTAAATTAAAAAAAAAAAAACAATAGATTTGTTTTTAAAACAATTTGATGATTCCATCAAATACAAATATTTTCATTTTTTACTATTTTAAACTAAATACTTCAAGACGTAACCTAATTAACAATATTATTATCGCACGCTTTAATGCAGCTGTATAGTTTAATATGAATAGGTTAGGTGTACGTTCACGTTCATGGGACTTGTAACGTGTTCATTTACGTATAATCTACCTTATGTATAAATAAATTCAGAAGTTATCTACCCAAAAAGATGTCCAAGGACACGATCACTATGTAATCTGAATTTAAATTGTAGGTGTAAATAGATAAATTATACGTAGGAACTTTACCGTTACATTGCAAATGTATAACAGTTTGCACGCTGTCCCTCACCTTTACAGATTATAATATGGGTAATTTATATAAGTGACAAGTACTTTTTGTTTTAAAATTCGAGAAAACTAAACGTAAAATTGTAGGTAATTATGTAGCGTATACTAAAGTTATAAATATGTCACAAAATCATATTATTTAAAAATATCGATCTAATTAAAATTTGAATATTTTGTGTGCAATTATACACATTATACAACCCAATCAAACTTTAAACGAACGGCACGAAATATTCGATATTACGACGTGTCCTCAATATACAGTTTAAGTACGCCCAGTCGTCGGACGCAGATGTTTACCGAAACAGATTGTTATGCACGAATCCGCTCGTCACGATGTGTACCTATAACTATTATACCATATGGTCGGAGAATTCAAGAAACAAAAGAACTATTTGAATACAGTTATAAGATACGCAGCGTATAATTAACTTTTCGAGAAAATTAAATTAATTAAACACTTAGAAACGTATAAAACATAGTATTACATAAAACTATTTTAAGTTTTGTCAGACGTGCTCATATATAATTTACTACGACCAGCTACAATATTTTATAAAGACTTCAACGTCAGTATAGTGTGTACTTTAAAGCCACTGTGGGTTTTACCTAGACTTTACAAATTGTAATATTTAAATTAGGGTTATAGATAATTAATTAATTAATTAAAATTATAATATAAACATAGACGTGTATTTTAAATTGTTCAATCGATAATGATTGTTGAGTTCGTACTTTTATAGACTTAACTTGTTGATGTTACCAGTACAAGAAATCGATAAGAAAAAATATTCAAAGTTCTACCAGTTAGCTGCATGTAGTTTTTTATACAATTTTCAGTGAATCAGTTATTAAAAATGAAAATAATACTTTAGGTGTATCGGTATCAAATAATATTCTAAAGTATTATTACGTTTAAGTATAAAATTCGTTACTACTTACTAATCAAGATAAAAAAGTCTTAAAATAATAGTGATCATGAATTAAAATATAAAAAAATTATTCCAAGTTTTTAACACTACACAGAGTTAAGGGACTCGATAAAAGTCGATAAAATAATAATATTATACAAAAAAACTGTATCTAAGAATAATATGTACTTATTTAATTCTCATAAAAAATAATGTTTACAGTTTGCATGGAAATCGATTGGAATCATCGAGGGTACTTTTTATACATTGTAAATTACATAATATTACACATGCCACATGCGTAATAATAAATAATAAAATATTGTTTACCTGTTTGGTATATTCAACGACGAATGTGTAAAAATGGACGCAAGACGAGAAAACTGCGAAATAAGTGTTACAACTTGGACGGTCACAGGAGAATTGTTGTCGTATTCGTTTTCATATAATCGTATAGCGTAAGTTGGGTGGGTGCTGCCGCCGGTTGCCGATAGACAGCTCCTGCTTTCCACGGAGATAAAAAAAAATCGCCTCTTACAGTCAATTGGTCAGTGTAAACACGTACGGTAGCGCGAAATATCCCAAAATATTGTAACATTCGTTTTAGTAGTATTACTTTAGTAGTTAATCAAATCATAATTATAATATGCAATAAAATCATCCATAATATTAGTTATTACTATAAATGTTCCGATGAGTATATACGATTATGAGAAATCAGTGGCACACGCAGGATGTTACAAATGAGGGGATTAAACAAATTTAATAAAATATTAAAATGTAAATACTATAAAATAAAATATATAAGTACCTACTCGAATTATTATACTATGATATGTTTAGTGTTTACCTAAAAGTTTTTTTTATGAAATACCTAAATCATATTCAAATAAGTTACGACACTAAACAGTAAACACAATACTATAATTTATTTATATTAGAAACGAAATAATACAAACCAATAAACCATATTCAATGGTGGCAGTCTAAAGCTTTTATTACCTGACTATGTGCATAATATCGCTTGTATAATTTTATGTTATTTAATTTTAATAGTAATAATTTCACCCAATTTATTAAAAAAAATATGAAAATAAAAATATTGGCTTATATTGATCTTAAAAATGTTAGCCTAAAATTTTAATCGATTTCCGCTAATGGAAAAGAATGCTCCTGCTTTTTATTTTTTTTTACCATTTCGAGTACCTACTAAAACTAATACCTACCTATAATATAATCATACTATTATTAGTCAATAATATAACATTGTTATTTGTTAAGATAATATACCGTATACGATAATATATTATATTCCTAAATCCTGATAATTATTCAATATATTTATTTTAATGAGTCAGGTATAGCTTTAATTTAGAAAAATATCTATATAATATATATTCTTTTTATAAATTTACGAATTTACGTAAGGTACCAACTTATTTTATAGATTTTATCAAATTTAGTGAGATTTTTGAACTCAACTCACCCACGAAAAAAAAAGTTATTCCAATATTATGTTTAAGTTAAATTAAAAGTTTTAAATTGCATTGAATTTTAGTTAAATTAATAGAATTAAATAGAATTAATAAAAATAAATGTAACTTAACTTAATTAAAAAGTTCAATACTTATATATATTTTAGATTCTGAACGAAGCATAGAATGTATATTGGTTTTACAATGATATGTGCTTTTTTATGTCTTTTTTTAGCAGTAATATAATGGTCCAATTACCACGAATAGGGTGAATAGGGACAGTATGATCTTTCGGTGGAGAATTTCGTCTAATTGATACTTTATTCATCTCATATTTCGAATTTTTCAAAAGTTTCTCTATGGGAGAAGAAAAATTCATGGTAACTGCAGTAATTTTACAATTAATTAATCTATAATTAAGGAATTCGATTTAAATATTTCATGATAATTAATGCGATTTTGAGCGTTATTTTGAGTATTAACATAGGTATTATTTTGCATATAATATGAAAACAATATTTGGAATTTTTACATTGGTAATAAGTTTGTCAGTGGCATATTTACGATTTTCTTTTAGGGAGTGATGACCAGAAAAAAATTAGTGTGCTACAGTAACTACATCCGAACTCTAGAACACTTTTCTAATGTCCAGTAACCAATAAATTTTGCTGCTTATAATTTTTTTATTAATGGTTACAGTTACATTTTCAATAGATTAAATTAATTTTAAAGAAAACTTGCCTCCTGGGGGATGATATATCACTCAGATCAGCCCCTATAAATACGCCACTGAGGTATGTTTAAAACCTAAATATAGAATATTTAAAATTTTCCAAAAATGTAATAATGTTTAATATATGTTGTAATTTTGGATTTTACGTTTTGAAAATTTAATAGGATCAAAATCATATATATTACTTACGTAATCAAATTTTAAAAAATGTACATCAACAATATCTTTTTTTTTTTAATAATTATCATTTGAAGTTGGAATTTTGAGTAAAATCGAAGAAATATGATATTTTTATTTAGTTTATTGTATGTTTTATGGCATTAATATTTTGTTTTAAAATCTTTAAATACATAACGCTTAAACTTTCATATGAGTGTTTTATTATGTAGGTACGTCTCAATATGATGCATTTATAAAAAACAATTTTGAATATCTAAAGGCCCATTTTTTTTTTACACGCTTTCAAATTTTAGGATTTCACATTGATGTTTGATATTTTAATGTTTTTAAAAGTTTGAAGACACTTTTTCGGGCAGTAATAATAGTCTGATTACTACAAATAGCGTATATACTTTCGGTTGAGTTTTGTCCATAAATATTTGGTACTTTATCTAAGTCCCTTTTTTAAATTCTCAATATTTTTCTAATGAAACAGGAAAAACGCTAATAGGTACGTATAATTAAGTTTAATTAAATATAAACATATTTTATTTTTTAAAGAGTATGAAACTTAACAACATAAAATAAATTAAGTTTAACTTTTTAACTTATTGTTATTGCCCAGCCTTGTTAGTACTGGTCCGGAAGGTATAGTGACTAGGGGTGCAATGGCACCTGTATCCTCTCTTGTTTCATAATAATATTATATTATAATTCAAATTTTCAATGTAAACAATTTTAATATTTATAATTTTATAGTTTTTAAAATTTTTACTTTTACGTAGTTATAGGTAACCTAATTATCTATACCTAAGAATAAAATAATAATGTTTCATAAGATAACATTGATTCACTTAATATATGTTGTTATATAATGTTATGTTGTATCTTGTATATTATACATAAAGACATATTATATAAAATCAAACCCAATTACGTTTTCTAATAATTATTCTCACCTGTACTTTATAAAACCCAGTCCATTCCACAATTTAGGTATTACCTACTACGTGCCTAGATTCAATTATTTAAATTTATGAAATTTAAATAGGTATATTTTAATTTTTCATTCAATCGCGATTTTTATTTTAATATCAGTACACATCAATTGAATAAAAAGACTGGAAGAAAGATAGATAATGGCTATAATTTATATTTATTTTAATATACGTAAATATATACTATTCTATTATACGAAGCATGATGCAAATTTGACATTTTAAAATATGTAAGTTTTCAAATCATCGTAATTTAACACTGGTCTGTCGTCTGTGGATAGTAGGTAGGTATATACTTTTTTAATGATATTTTTTATAGTTAGTAAATATAGATAAATATTATATTGACTTTTTAAAGTTATCTTATGACGTAATACGTGACATAATTAATGGTAAATTATTTTTTTTTATAAATTTATAATTGCACGTAAAAGGTATATTGTATATTAGTATGCAGGCGCCCCGCATACATGTTTTGGCCCCGGTACTTTACGGCCCCATATAATATATTTTTAAATCTATTTTATTCATAGCAATGTGCAAATCCATAATTTTTGCACGGGTCTTTCGAAAGTCCGGGTCCCAGGACTCACAGACCCCCCCGCCCTCGTAGGGGCCCTGCTCTGTTTGTATCTAGGTATAACTTTTTAAAAAAAATCGTGATAGAGATATTTAGGAATACAATTTTTTCGGCACATTTATAGTGATTAACTTATTACTAATTAGTAAAATTAAATCATAGTAAAATTTTAGGTAATTCTAAATGACAATCTTATTTGATACATATACATAATATTTTATTATACATTATGAATTGATTTATTATTTCTATTGGCTACATAATATTTTGATTTATGATTTTAGAATTATTTTAATTAATCCATTTTAGTCTCCAGAGATTATTTATTATTATTTGACGCCTGCACTGTAGTATAATTATATACATATGATTTCGAAATAGTGATAACGAAAACGAATATGACCTTACCTTAAAAATTCAAGAGAATTTTCTCGTTTCGTTTATGAGCGTTTTGAATAACTTCTAGTTACACCTAACACATATAAATTATTACTATTTGACATAAAATGGCATCAACAAAACTTACATCAATCGTAAGTACACATTTTGCATTTGTTGATTTACATTGACTGTTCTTAATGTTTTAGGTGAGGTCTATGAGCACTGCTTCATCTCAAGGAGTCATTAAAGTGAGTGTTTTTTTAGTGATATTTATATTTACTTTATAGTCTACATTCAGTTATGTATAATTTAAATTAATTTTTCTTTAATAGCCCCCTATTCAAGTATTCGGTATCGAAGGACGTTATGCAACAGCTTTATTTTCGGCCGGTAGTAAACAAAAACAATTGGAAGCTATTGAAAAAGATTTAGTCAAATTTCAGGTCAGTAATTTCTTAATAAGTCTGTATTTAAATCAAAATATTAATAAATATTAATATTTTAGACTGCATTAAAATCAGATGGAATCCTCAGTGAATTTGTTGATAACCCAATTAATAAAAGGTCATTGAAGGCTAGCACTTTAAAATTAGCTGCAAAGAAACTCGGTCTGTCACCACCATCATCCAACTTTTTAAGTATGTTCAATTTGTTTGTTTTATATATGATATTAATAATAAATAATAAATGGTATTAATGGTACAATATGATCATATTATTTTTATAAAATATTAATAACTTACAAATTTATTACAAGTATTGTCTAAATACAGTGTATGAATTCAAAAAAAAAAAAAAAAAAATCATTCGATTCATATGTGGGGAGATCGTCCTAAATATTTTTTTTCGTAGCTGAAGCCCTTTCAAAAAATATTGAATAATTTGTATATATTGTATAGCTATTTTATTTCACCTAGGTATTAATTTACAAGTATAGTATGTAACGAATCATTTATAGTATGAATGTATTAAACTATATTATAAAAAAACAAAAAATGTTTGCTATTAAATATTTAAGCCTCCCCCAATATTTGTCAGGATCTTCCCTTATGATTATATTTAATAATGTCCTTAATACATTGTGTATAATAGATAATAGTAATAATACAGTATATAATATCAAAAATCTCATATTCACAATACACAACATAAATTGGCAAAGTATGAACAGCAGCGAAATAGCTAATGTGTTAAAAAAACTGTTGTTAAGCTTCTCAATTTAATGATCATGTTGCATATTAAGATTATTATATTACAGATTTATAATAATTTTTTTATTTTATAACAAACTTAACTTACTTTTTAATGTTCTTATAGTAAAATGTTTCTTTATTAATTATTTTAGGCTTATTGGCAGAGAATGGAAGAATTAATAATTTAAATTCAATTATTAATTGTTTCAAAATCATCATGGCTGCACACCGTGGAGACTTATCTTGCATTGTGACAACTGCTAAGGTATGCAATTTATTAAATAATAAGTGTTGCGACATTGATCATTATGAGTATAAAATAATGACTTAGGAAATAGTAACTAGTTACATTTTTAACATGTTGACTGCCGAAGGGTTTCTTTCTCACTATGTTACTTAAATTTGCTGTGAGATTTAATTTTAAATTTCAGCCAATTACTAAAAGCTGGTATACAACTGTATACTGCATTAACAAGATCTTATTACAAGTTACAATATGTGTTCTTTTTTGATGGTAATATTCTAGGTCAACAGTTATAAAAAGATAGGTATATAAATTTTAACTGGAATCTGAAATTTTTTGTAGATTTATGAAAAAACATTTAGCAGTGAGAACATAGTATGATGAGATCTTATATAAGGTCTACGGTTTATGACGGTCAACATGTTAACATGGATATATGTGCTATAATATACAATTTTGTTCAGAATGATTTTGGTCACGTTCACTACTTTAGATTACTATTAGATAATTTCTTTATTTATTAATTATTATTATATTCAGTTTCAACATGTCAACAAGACAAACGATGGCATAAGTAACCATATATCATCTCCATGGCAAAACCACGTAACTCGATTTTTTATAATTGTTAATGAGGAACGAAAAACTAGCTGGATTGTATTATATCCTATATATAGGAGTATTTTGAATATTTAATTATTATAAGGAATATGAGAAATAATTTATTCAAAAGACGTTTAAAATGAGCATAAAAGTACAAATTGATTTCTCAATAAAAAAAATTTAAATTTCGAGTTATGTGGTTTTCCATGGAGACGACAATATAATATCTTTGTTTTCCAGTTTCTGGAGTATTTTGTTAACAATTTTATGCGATAAACTATATTTATTTACTGTGCTGTATAGTTAGGTTACATTAGAATTCATCATTATTTGAAATTTGTAATTATGCTATTGAATGCATTATACCAGAAAATCTTTTTCTAACATAAATACAGAAGGAACAGGAACCTTCAAAATCATATCCATGATTTAATGTTTTCTGTACGCTACTTTAGTTTTTTTTCCAATTTTTATCTAAAAATTCAATTTTATTGGGTTATAGCCTTTGGATTCAGCGGATCAACAGGAACTTAAAAAGACATTACAAGCATTTGCAAAGAAAGGAGAAACCATAAAGTTAGAATTGAAAGTCGATCCATCACTTATTGGAGGAATGGTAGTCAGTATTGGTGACAAATATGTTGATATGAGTGTTGCAACAAAAATTAAGAAATATACAGCTATCATCCAAGATGCTGTTTAAATTTAAATAAAATGATTTTAGTTTGCTATCAAACATTTTTTAATATAGTGTAAAATGAATATTTTAGTGTTTTAATTATTATTAAACAACTATGATGTAAATTGTTTTTTTTTTTTAAATTCTGCTATTAAAACAAAAATCAATAGAGTGTATTAAATAAATTCTGTTCTGTTTTTATCTTCTTTATTGAAATAATGCAATAAATACACATAATGTGAAAAATTAATAGTTCACATTTTCAGCTTTGAGGATTAGAGGGCTGTATTGTTTCTCCACCGCGAATTAGACCCCATCCAATAAGTCTGTAAAAATAACAACACACATTTAGTTATTTAAATCATACGTCAAATAACAATAAAAAAATTCATGTGTTTTTATAATATATTCTTATTTATTTATTTTGAAATTAGAAAAAAACTAGTTATCAAAAAAATAATTTCTATGTCCAGAAATATCTAAAGATAACACACACCTCCAATGTTTCTCAACTCGACGACTCAGTGAAATTTTTTCTCCAATTTCCGTACATACTGGTGTTGTTAAACTAATTTTAGCTAAATCAGCTTTAGTAGCCAATACTCTTCCACCGGTAGATAGAGAACCAATATTTAACAGTAACACTTCATTTTTCGATAATCTTTGAACCTGTGTAATACATATAAGTAAATTAAAAGTAATAAAATATAAAAAGTTTTGCAATAAGTACCTTTGCAGCTTTTTTATCTCCTTCTGTACGCACACCCAATAATCGCTTTAATAAATAGTATGAAACTTCTAACTCGATAAATATATCTGGTAATGCACCAACAGCTCCTAAAACTTGTCCTACAAGACGATCTGCTCTACATAGGGTAGGTTCGATTTTGGTTCCAACACCAATAAGTCCTCCTGGAACGGCGAAGTTCAACTCGTTTTGTTCAGTGTACAAAGAAACAATTCGAGAGAAAATTGGCTGACAAGTTAATTTTCCTTCGCTATCTTTTGATACTAAACCAGGGCGTACCTCAATCTCCATTCCAACTTTTAAAACACCACGTAGGATACTTCCACCAGCAACACCTCCTTTAAGGTCATCAACTTCACATCCAGGTTTATTGACATCAAATGATCGAACAACAATTAGACGTGGTGGTGATGTAAAATCTCTTTCAGGAATCGGGATTTTTTTGTATATATATTCACACAGCACTTCCATGTTATACTTAAGTTGAGCTGATATGGGTATAATAGGTGCACCTTCAGCTACAGTTCCCTGAACAAACTTTTGTATCTGTTCTTGCTGTTCTTTAGCTTGTCCTTCTTTTACTAAATCAATCTTATTTTGCAAAATAATTACATTATTTAACTTCATGATTTCTATAGCAGCTAAATGTTCCGATGTTTGTGGTTGGGGGCAAGATTCATTTCCAGCTGAAAATCATACATGGTTTATTTTGTCATATTATTGATCGTAATCTTTTACAATGCTGTAACTAAAAATCAATGACACGTGCAACTACACCATCAATTATTTTACCTATGAGTAATAATGCAGCATCCATTACAGCAGCTCCGTTCAACATAGTTGCCATAAGAATGTCGTGACCAGGACAATCTACAAAGGAAACATGTCTAACAAGTTCGAATCTTCCTGGACAACCAGGTCTTGAACAAGGTAAAGAGTCATCCCGACCAGATCCACCAGACACAAAACATGCAGGTCGTGGACACTTGTCATAATTGCATTTGTAGATTTTTGCATTAGCATATCCTAAAGAAAAATAATTTCTAAATTATAATAAATGATTGGATTGTTACTTTAAAAACAAACACTAAAAAAAAATGTACCAATCTTTGTATCTTTCACTCTTTACAAAATATATTTTATGATAATATGTGTAGGTAGGTAATGTATAAATATAAAAAAAACACATTTTATAAATAAATATAATTTTAATTAAAAATAAAAAAAAATCAGTTAATATTAATAAATTGAGTAAATTTAAGCAATAATTAGAATAGACACTATTTATAATGAAATTTTAGTATATCACAATTTCCCTGGTTTGTTGTTTGGTAAAAAAAATATTAATTATATTATATTCAGTTGAAACTGTAGTAGACATTGTAATAATAAATGTTTCATATAATATGAAGTTTAAAATTAATACCAAATCTGATAGTTGCCACCATGGAAAATAGTATATTTTAAAATCTGTTAAAATATGATCAATATTTTAAAGCGTAATATAATAACATAAAACATATTCATTCAGTCTTAAACACGACATGTTTGTAAAAAAACTATTTTTTAATTTACAATCAATAGTATATATTATTATAATTAATTTATATACATGAAAAAAAAATATAAAAATTAGGCATAATATGAAATTATTTTTATAATCAATAATAAATCTTAATTTATCATACATAGATATATTAATTTCAAAAATAATAGCCTTTACAATTTTTCATATCACATTGACATTTTATCCCACTTTTTTTTAAGGAAGTACTACTGCATCGCGAAAAATAATTGGTAGTAAGTTGTTCACCAGCTAAAATGTCTCTACTAGAAAACAAAGCTAATTCGGGAAGATTTCTATCAAGGCAATTTATCCATACAGCATATAAATTTAAGTTTGCGTTACATGAATGATTTATAAAATAAGTATAATTAGCATAATATGTATTATCGATAATATACTTATAATTCTGTGAATCATCAAAGTCTAAATTCCACATGTTATCAATTAATGATGATTTATTTTTTAAGCGCCTTTCAGATTCATCAACCGTGATTATTTCACCAATATATTTAGCTATAAATTGACCTTTCTTAATGTTTTGAAGGGTTTTAACACCCCAACCATAATTCCTTGTTTTGAAAATAGCAACATTTACTTTGCTTCCAAGTTGAACTACTCTATTATTGCATTCCAATGAACATTTACATTTTTTATTACATTCAAATATTGGATAACCAGGGGCAACTGTTACATTCTTATTTACATCGTAAACAGTTGAATATCCAGCCATGTCATTACAACAATTAGAAGAAGCTAAACAATTTTTTTTACAAGTACAACCAATAGGAGGATCATTAGGTATAATAAGACCATCATGAGGAATATATTTTGTCGTGTATACAAATATATTGGGAGGTCCTTCAAGGTCATTGTTATTTTCTACTTTAACTATATGGCCCATAGTCACTACATTAATGTCAATCTCCCACTGCTTGAGTCTACATAACTGTTGTCTTCTGAAACTACTTAGAGCAATTGTAGTGAAATATGATTTTAAGCAATTCTTCTTCGCAATTTGATTTTTTTTAGGGCCAATATCAAGACTATTAAATAAACCAGATATATCTTCAGGTACAAGTGCTGGCAAAGAGAGACCAGACTCATTTCTAAATAAATCAAATAATTTTGTAATTACTTTTCTAGATAACATTAGGTGCATTCCATTGACTGGTTTAGAACTGCCAATTTCTTTTTTTCTTTTAAGCAAATAGTTATATACATGTTTTTGTGATTTATATAGAGCACCAAAACGTTCCCATGTATTAAATCCGTGAGACCAATTTTTCCATTTTATTAAATAATAATGTACACCAAAAATAATTTCATCATTGATGATTTGATCTATTTCAGTTGGATCATAGCTATCGATGGTATTATCAGATTCAGTCATTCCACTTTCTAATAAAAAATTTTTTATTCTCTGATCAGAAGCCAAATAAGAATATGAAGCATCAATTTGTTTACATCCTGATAAGGAAGGAATTGTAATATATGCACTATCTAATACAGTTGAATCTAATCGAGAAACACTATTATTTTCATAATCAGTAGTGATTAAATTTCTATTGAGTCTTATTTTGTTTTTGGCCATAACAGTTGGTACTGAATTTGAAGTTACATTAGTAATTGACGAAGTTGAACACAAGCTATTAAAATTGTCATTATTATGCATAACATGATTCCCTTGGTTCATTTTTATTACATTATTTGTTTTAACTAAATCTAGATTTTTATTTAATAAATTGTCTTCTAGATCTTTATCAGAACCATTATGTATTTCAGACGATGATTGTTCCTCTCTACAAGGCAATAATTTACTATTTTCTGAATTATTTGAAGATACATCTTTCAAACATTTTTCAGCACTTAGCAATGCAGCATTAATATTATCTAGACCTTCTTCAGAACACCTAACAATTTTTATCTTGGATGAATTAAAATCAGTTTGTTTTCTTTTATTTGATTCACGTTGTTCAGTCAAAATATTACTTGTACTTTGTTGTATATCATCATTTTGTGAGTCTGCAACACATATAATATAAAAACAGCTGTCACTATTATTAAAACATTCCTAAATGATTTTAACATATACCATTAAAAGGATGTTATACCTGAATGTTTTTCAATGATGCTGACACTGTCTATCTAACAGGGTATACAGAAAATTTGAAGAGAAAAATATTTTGGAGGGAATGTCATATTATCTGTTTTGTAAAGTATTACACAGTA